>SJXQ01009822.1:0-46100 GCA_006408695.1 Aepyceros melampus | reverse complement strand
CGGATGGCTTTTTTATTTCTACCAACAGTGATGAAAAGGACACTTAAAGCTTGAAATCTATGTATGCTTTATATTTAAAAATAATAAAAAGAGATGCTCAAACAAGCTTTAAAGAGATGTGGACCCAGAAAGTACCTTTCCTAGATTTCAGGTAGAACAAGAACCAATAAGTCAAGTGGTGCAAAGAACCTAAACTGCCACTTTCATTTCAGCTTTCACTTTGCAGGATTTTTTTCTAGGTGACCTGGTTTCAAGGCACACTATGTTCCCAGTGCGTTCTTCTTGACCCCATGGCATCCAAAGCCAACCATTTTATTGCCATGTATCCGTAGTACTAGAAGCAAAGTCTGTCAACATTCTTCCCCTGAGCAAGGCCTAGATGGAATAGAATCAAAAAGCTCATCAGATCATCTTATCTTCAACCTTGTTCAGAGTCTGAGACCTGGCCAGGATGGACAGACTCCAGATGTTCTGTCTTCCCTCCTCCCTCCCTCACCCCTCCAACAATCTCGGATCTTCTCTACCTTAATCTCAAGAGGCCAGCTCTTAAAAATGAAAACCGTCTGTGGTGGTCTGAGCTTGAGGGGGTTTGATAAGCTGGCTCCTAGCCATCAGGCTCTGAGGGCACCGCCTGCTGCTTATTTTCAATACCATATAATATTGCTTACACGTGGAATCTAGAAAAGGTACAGATGAACTTATTTGCAAAGCAGAAATAGGGTCACAGATGTAGAGAACAAAAGTGGACATCAAAGAGGAAGGGGAAGTGGGATGAATTGGGAGATTGGGATTTATATATATATATGCTTCCCTGGTGGCTCAGATGGTAAAGCGTGTGCCTGCAACGCGAGAGACTTGGGTTCAATCCCTGGGTCAGGAAGATCCCCTGGAGAAGGCAATGGCAACCCACTCCAGTACTCTTGCCTGGCAAATCCCATGGATGGAGGAGCCTGGCAGGCTGCCATCCATGGGGTCGCTAGGAGTTGGACACGACTGAGCGACTTCACTTTCACTTTTCACTTTCATGCATTGGAGAAGGAAATGGCAACCCACTCCAGTGTTCTTGCCTGGAGAATCCCAAGGATGGGGGAGCCTGGTGGGCTGCCGTCTATGGGGTAGCACAGGGTCGGACACTACTGAAGTGACTCAGCAGCAGCAGCAACAGCAAGGTTGAGTGTTCTCTGCTGCACGCAGTCATTGTACAGTACTCTTGCCTGGCAAATCCCATGGATGGAGGAGCCTGGCAGGCTGCCATCCATGGGGTCGCTAGGAGTTGGACACGACTGAGCGACTTCACTTTCACTTTTCACTTTCATGCATTGGAGAAGGAAATGGCAACCCACTCCAGTGTTCTTGCCTGGAGAATCCCAAGGATGGGGGAGCCTGGTGGGCTGCCGTCTATGGGGTAGCACAGGGTCGGACACTACTGAAGTGACTCAGCAGCAGCAGCAACAGCAAGGTTGAGTGTTCTCTGCTGCACGCAGTCATTGTGGGTCAGTGTCCTCTCTTTACCGATGTCTTCATCTTCTCTGAGACTCTTGGTGTCCTCCTCTGAATCCTGCCAAGTGACGAAGGAAAAGCAAGAGTGTGGAGACGGCCCATGCACTTTAAACCCTTCTGACTGGAGGTAAAACATTGCTTCCCCTACCTTCCATTGGTTAGAACTATCCACGTGAGCCTGTTACCAAAAGATGTAGAGTCTGGCTGCTTGCTGCTCAAAAGCCAATAAACAGGTTGGTGGAGGCATCTTTATTTCAGATGCCAACAACTGGAGGCTGAGGCTTGCTGGGGGGTAGGCAGACATCTCCCATGACAAGCAGGGGATAAGAGCTTTTATAGAACAGGGGAGGGCGTTACATGATGAAACAGCACAGTCAGCTCTGAGAGCCATCTTCAAATTGATCACTGATGGTCTGACCAGTGTCATCTTAGTGGTTTTAGGTACCGTTAATCGTCAGTTCCAGGGTTGGCTTGTTTCCATTTCCTTGAGGCCAATTCTCAGGATTGCAGCGGTTTATGTCATGACTACAACCTGGCCATCATGTAGTTAACGTCTTCCCCCTGGTGGGTGTTTCAGGATCTAGAAGATGGCTCAGAATATTATCGACAGCCATTGAGAAGAATGAAACGTCCTCGACTATGCTTATGACTACATTGTGACTCTCTGGTCTCCTTTGACGACTTTCCTTTGTTTCTGCATGTTCTCATTTCTCTGATTAAACTTATTCTTCAACTAAAGTTTCCCACAGAGCAAAGGCAGGCAGAGGACACGGGGGGGAGGGCCATACGGCCCTGCTCTATTTCATGCCCACTGAGATGCAAGTGGGCTGAGAAAGGTCAAGCCATCCAGTAGGGATGAAGGGCGGGTGACCCTCGGCTGGATTCTCTCTTCTCCATCTGCTGGGCTGGCTGACTGTCTGCTGAGGAGTTGGTCAATCTTGGCCATGTGGCAGAGTTTTCATTTACATGACTAACCTGAGTTGGAATAAAAGTGAAGGAAAGATAAAACACAGGGAAAGAAGAAAGACAGAAAACGAGACAAAAAAGAGAGAAGGTGTAGTTAACAAAGGTGTTGGTGGCACCGGCTGTTTTCAGCCTGTCTTTCCCAAAGCCTAATCTTAGATGAGGTTTTGGGGTGACAAGGACCTGTTGTTACTCCGAAACTCCCATTGTGAGTCACAAACTAGGCGGAGGCAACAATCATGTCAGTGCTCGTGTTCTCTGCAGGTAATTAAATGAGAGATCAAATTGGGAAGAGGCATCAGACCTCAGGAAGACAGTCATACTATTAAATTTTTTAAAATAAGAACAGTAACACACAGATCGCCATTAATCCTCGCCTTCATCAGAAACTGCTGTGGCCCAGTTTCCCACATGAATCACTCTCTTTGAGGCCAACCCAACCCACTGCAGACACTCAGAACCTGCTCCCCGTCCCTCCCCGCCTTTCATCTCTCACCACATTTTATCTTCTCAACGTAACGATTCCCTGTTTTGATAGCTTGCAAAGACGAGGTCCTCAAGCCGCCACAATTTTGCAGACACTGTTCCCTGTGCCTATGAAGCCACAACACGATCACAAGTCACCACGTAGTTATTCCTATCCTGCCTACTTTGGGACTTCTGGTTCTGTAGTAAAAGCAAAGCTGTCAATATGTTTTTCATCTTTTAAATTTTTTAATTGGAAGATAATTGCTTTAGAGTGTTGTGTTGGTTTCTGATGTACAACAGCGTGATCAGCTATAAGTGTATGTACGTCCCTTCCCTCTTGAGCTTCCCTCCCACTCCCCGACATCCCACCCTTCTAGGTCATCACAGAACACCCAGCTGAGCTCCCCGTGTTATACAGCCACGTGCCACTACCAATCTATTTTACACGTGGTAGTGTATTTATGTTGAAACCTTTGCTTTTGGCTTTGGATTTTTGTTGAAAGTGAAAGTAGCTCAGTCAAGTCCAACTCTCTATGACCTGTGGACTATACAGTCCATGGAATTCTCCATTCCAGAATACTGGAGCAGGTAGCCTTTCCCTTCTCCAAGGGGTCTTCCCAACCCAGAGATTGAACTCATGTCTCCCACAATGCAGGCAGATATTTTACCAGCTGAGCCACTTTGTTACAAGCCACCAAATAAAACTCCCCTTGATCCAAAACACTAAACAAATATTTATATAAATGATACACTTATTGATATTTTAATGGAATGGGAATGAGCTTATTCAATGAGAAAGCATAATAGGATATGAATAGTGGTTAGGCAAAATTTTCCTGGGTTGTGGGGGGGGTGTCTCTTGAAGTTGGAAGCAGTTGAGTGCTATCTAGAACTAAAATAAGCCAGTTGCCACTTTGGAGCAAAGAGGTAGGTTGCATGTAAGTGGAGTGCAAAAATAGGCAGATCTGCAGAATTTTGAAGAGTTGCCCCTAGGTTCCCTCTCCAGCCTTCTTCACCCTGCTCTCTGCCTTGGCAAGGCATCGTATATGAACTACACCAACGTGGAGAGTTGCACGTGATCAGACAGAAGAAGCGAAGGACACTGGGGTAGGTGTTATCCAGTTCCCTCCTGGTGGCCTTGCCCTGGGCTGGCTGTGTGGATGGTGCCCCTCTGCCAAAGGCCACTGCTCTTTCCAACGTGGCCTCTGCATTGTTTGCTACTTCTGGGTTCCAGTCGCCAAAGGGTTGTTAGTCTGGGCCTGTGGATCGAGTTCAGAAGGTCTGTAAACTCTAATGGAGAAAATAAAAACACACCTCTATTTATTTATTTAGAAGAATTTTGGTTTAATACAACATGTCTTTATTTTTGGGCTTCTTTAGTGACTCAGATGGTAAAGAATCTGCCTGCAATGCAGAAGATGTGATCCCTGAGTTGGGAGGATTCCCTGGAGAAGGGATTGGCTACCCACTCTAGTATTCTGGCCTGGAGAATTCCATGGACTGCAAAGAGTTGGACACGACTGAGTGACTCTCATTCACTCATCACAGACATATTTTATTTGACTATTTTATGCATCATTTTTAATAGAATTGGTTTCTTTGGCAATTCTCAGTATTTTATCAAATTCACTTAAAAACATTATTCTTGAGTTGAGGTCTTCTGGGTCCCCCAGACTGACAAAAGTTTAGGAATCCATGCAGTAATCACCGCCCCCCCTTGTTGCACTGAGCCTAGTGGTGGGGACCGCTTTCCTCTCGCTGGCTCGGGGGCCTTCACTGATCATTTCTCTGCTCTCTGCCGCACCATTTGCATATGTTGTACTCAGTCATGTCTGACTCTTTGCAGCCGCATGGACGGTAGCATGCCAGGCTCCTCTGCCCATGGAGTTTTCCAGTCAAGAATACTGGAGTGGGTTGCCATTTCCTTCTCCATCACACCATTTAAGTAATCCTTTTACTGTGTGTGTGCATGCTAAGTCACTACAGTCATGTCTGACCCTTTGTTGACCCTATGGACTATAGCCCATCAGGTTCCTCTGTCCATGGGATTCTCCAGGAAAGAATACTAGGGTGGGTTGCCGTGCCCTGCTCCAGGGGATCTTCGTGACCCAGGTGTCAAACCCGCGTCTCTTAAATCTCCTTCATTAACAAGGATTCTTTACCACTAGCACCACCTGGGAAGTCCAATCCCTTTTCTTAAACCCTCCTTGAACGCTCCTAAGTTCAGCATGTCTTCTGTGTCCTGCTGGGTTACTGCTGATATACCTTGTAAAGGGCTTTGTTTCCTAGTCAAGAGTAGCTGGGGACCTCAGGCAGGTCACTTGACTTCACTGAGCCTCTGTTTTTCTCATTTGTAAAATGGAGGTTAATATCCAACTCTTTGACATCAAGGCATCTAGGTTATTGTCAGGACAAGTCAATGTAACATGTTTGAATATTAGTTGGCACACTGAAAATATTACATAAGCCCTATCATTTATTTGCCAGCTTTCTTTCCCTTCCTTCTACCTGTTCTGCTCAGCCAGCGGATTGGCAGGACCAAAATATATTGCTTCAGCCTGAAGCCAGGGGTCATTACAAAGGACACTGGCACTTGCGTTGCTTCTGTTGTTAAGGCTTTACGGCTGAGGCAGGGGAAGTATTATTTTTAGTGTTTCCCTCTGCAATTTTTCAATCAACTCTAGGTGAAGTAAGTTCTCATGTAAGAACCCAGACAATATTTCTCCAACAGGAATAATATATAGACATCATTTCCAAGAATATTTTAATGCATAGTGATTTCCTTGTGTTGTTCAATTATTTTAATTGCAATATTATTTAAATGTGTACAAATAAATTGGATATATACCCTTATGCATATAGTTCTTGTACAACTATTAATCAAAAACAAATTTGCAAATTAAACCCAGAAGATGCTATTAAGATGATAAACTGAGCATATGCTATAATGTCCTTTTCCTCCTCTAAATATATAGGAGAAAATTGTCTATAACAGTGCTATAAGATAAAAGGGATTATTCTCCTTAGACCAGAAATTATAAGGAATTTCCGAAAGGCTGGAGACAGATGGGGTATGAATAATTGATGAGGCTGTGGCCCTAACCCCACCCTGGGGAGCTTGTTCCCAGCAGGGAGTGGTTTCAGATACTCTGTCTAAATGCTGAGGATTGGATACTGGAGCATGAGAGAGCTCTAAGGAACTCTTAGCAGTCAAAGTGGCTTCTACAGTGCCCTAGTAGGAGAGTCCAGATGGCTTGGTCCCTCCCCTCCCCCCTACCATCACATCATACTCATGAGGTGGGAAAGGAGTGTCTGTCCCTAGGCTGGAGCAATAAGTGGAGGCATCGGACCTGAGAAGTACAAAAGCCCCCTGGGTGGCTGGTGATACTCAAGGGAAATAAGTTGTCTCTAGGACAGTCAACTCATTGGAAAAGACTTTGATGCTGGGAAAGATTGAAGGCAAAAGGAGAAGAGGGCAGTAGAGAATGAGATTGTTAGATAGCATCACTGACTCACTGGACAAGAATTTGAGCAAACTCCAGGAGAAAGTGGAGGACAGAGGAGCCTGGCGTGCTGCAGCCACCAGGGTCTCAAAGCATTGGATACAGCTTACCGACTAAACAACAAAAATTACTAGAAGACTAGCTAGTGACTTCCTAGCTGATAGTACCTCCACTTTTAATTTCTCATCACTAGTAACAGGTAGCATAATCCAGCTCTCAAATGGGCAACTGGTCAGAGATACAAAGACAAGCAGAAAACCAAGACTTAGGCAACATTTAAGAAAGTCAGTCTAACAGTCAAGTCAGCAAACTCAACCAACACTAGTTGTGAGAACTAAGGAAATCAAATTAATGTAGCAAATACAGAGAGATGAGAAAGGACACTGAATTCAAACAGAGACTTGACTGGAGACTTTGGCTATAGAAAGTTGTTGAAATAAAAGGAGAAATCAGTAGATGTGCTGAATAGGAAACTGCACAGAACTGAGAAGAGAATTCATAGTTGGAAAATTGTTGTTGCTGACAAATTTTCTCAAAAGGCAAAGTTAAATAGCAAAAATGAACACATTAAAGAATGATTGGAAATAGGAAGTTCTAAGAGGGGTTCCGGAAGAAAAGAATGCAGAGGATAGATAGAAGGAGTTAACAAATAATGAAAGATACATATTCTATTTCAGGAATACATGAGTTAAATTAAAAAAGAGTACTGGGGATAGGGCAGGAGGCATATAAAATAACCACATCCAGAAATATTGTAGAATAAATGGGCCACCAAAAAAAGAAAGTCCAGAAACCTTTTGGACAAGGGGGGACAAAAGCTTTCTACAGAAGAATAAGAATCATACTAGCAAAAGTATTCTCATCCATATGATTGAATGGGAGAGGAAAATAATAACTGTTTAATCAGCATTCTATACACAGCTAAAATATTGTTCAATTCAAAAATGAGAGGATAAAATAAGCACATTTTAGTGACTGGGATGTTTTGCCATCCCTTTTATTTGACTGAAACAATTGCTAGAAATTGCACTTGGTGAAACAAACCAAAATAAATTTAAGAAGAAGATATGGGGTAAAAAAAAGAAAAGAGAAAACAAACAAAAAAAAAACATAATAAAATGTATTTCAAAGAATAAAAGTGTTTTGGTTATTAAAATATATGATAAATAAATCTCAGATTTGGTAACTGAAAGCAGACCAAAGAAATATGAGAATTTAAAATTTGGTTAGATTTCATCCTATTTGGGAAGAAGTTATAGGCCCCAGTTAACTCTAGATATTGATAAAATAAAAAAGCAAAACATCTTAAGTATAGTTGAAAACATGAATTCCCATATGGCACAAAGGAAGTAACTGAACACTGTGCTAGGAGATTTGACCACACGTTTATCTGGTTTCTAACTGCAGTAGATGATGTCCTTACAGGTGACCTCTGGGCTGAGTCTTTACTCAAGAAAACACAATATTGCCGAAGGGCAGAATGTGCCACATTGCCAAGCCGGTTTCAATATTTCTCCACTTACTCCCCTCCTGCAATTTTCCATTTCTCTGTGGTCTCCCTTTAAGCTCCCTTAATACCCTTCTTATATTCCCTTTCTGTCTCCCTTTGAAATCCTCAGCCACCTTTGCCTTAGTTGCAGCAGAGCTCAGTCTATGCTGGAGACTCCCTTACAGCAATCATAGCAATAAATCTGTCTTGTTGCCTTTAACTAGAGTCCAGTCCTCTCTTTTTTTAGCACTCCTGTGTTCATTAGTCCCTATAGTCAAAGCTATGGTGTTTCCAGTAGTCATGTATGGATATGAGAGTTGGACTATAAAGAAGGCTGAGCACTGAAGAATTGATCTTTTGAACTGTGGTATCGGAGAGGACTCTTTGAGACCCTTGGAGTTCAAAGAGATCAAACCAGCCAATACTAAAGGAAATCAATCCTGAATATTCATTGGAAGGACTGATGCTAAAGCTGAAACTCCAATACTTTGGTCTCCTGATACAAAGAGCTGACTCATTGGAAAAGACTGGTGAGGGGAAAGATTGAGGGTAGGAGGAGAAAGGGGCAGAGGATGACATAGTTGGATGGCATCGTTGAGTCAATGGACATGAGTTTGAGCCAGCTCCGGGAGATAGTGATGGTCCGGGAAGACAGGTGTGCTGCAGTCCATGGGATTGCGAACAGCTGATCTTGACTTAGTGACTGAACAACAGAATATTCATAGAAAAATTGTTTACAATAGCTGTAATGTGGACGCAACTTAAATGTTCATCAACAGAAGAACGGATAAAGAACACGATCTATACATACAATGGAATACCGCTCAGCCCTTAAAAAGAAGGGAATTTTGCAGTATGTGACAACACAGATGAATCTTGAGGATAGGCCAAACAAAATAAACCAGGCACAGAAAAACAACCACTGTATGCTTTTATCCATTTGAAGGATCTGAAATAGCCAGATTCATAGAATGCAAGAGTGGAATGTTGATTGCCAGGGGCCTGAGAAAGGGAGAAATAGGAGTTACAAACAAATTGTCAAAATATTTCAGTTAAAAGTCCAGCCCTTTTGTTTTTCATCACCATATTAAAAGTTTTAAAGAGGAATTAAAACGGTAAAAGTAAAACCTATAGCTTCTGAGCCAGAGGAGACTTCAAAGAAAGTCTCCTCAAGGAAGAGACAAACAAGCTGAAGGAAAAAAAATGGGGCAGACTTAGCAAAACCTGGGGAAAATGTATTTTCCTACGGAGGCCATAGCAAATGCAAAGGCCTGGAGTTGGGAAAATGCTTCGCGATTTGGAGCAACAAGTAGGAAAGAAATGTGCCGAGAGCGAAAGGTGGGAGAGTGTGAGGGGAGGTTGGGCAGGAAGGCAGATGGCTCGTGGGTCACTGGGCTGCTTGGTTTGGGGGCAGCTGCATTCCTGCCTAGGTGTCTGCAACGATGCTCAGCGCTTTAAAATCCGCTGTGTCCTGGTCTCTCTTTCCTCATAGGCAGGAAGCTTGAAGAAGTCAAGGACTGGGGGGATCTTCCCTGGTGGTCCAGCCGCTAAGACTCTACGCTCCCAGTGTAGGGAGGCTGGCTTTGATCCCTGGTCAGGTAACTAGATTCCCACAGACCACAACTAAGAATTTGCATGCCACAGCAGAAGATCCGGTGTGCTGCAACCAAGACTGGTGCAGCCAAATATAAATAAATAAATATTTTTAAAAGTTGGTGCCAATCTATTAAAAAAAAAAGTAGGCAGGGACTGTTCTCATATTTTTCCCCAGCAGTTCAAAGAGGAGTCAGCTCACGGGAAGTGCCCAATGAGTGGACGGTTGTCAGCTCCTGAGCTTTTCTTATCTCTCCCCTCATGAAGTCTGTAAACCCTGCTAGATTTGAGACTGAAAAGGACAAAAGAAGATGTCTTATGCTTCTTCACAGAATCCTGAGAGGTTAGAAAGAAAGAATATAGCTGCCAGCAAGTCCCCGACAAAAGGTCCAGGCTTTGCAGGGGCGGGATTCTTCCCAACATGTAACTCATCTCTGATCCTTCTTATTATCCCCGCGCCCCCATCACCTTGACCTGAGGCAGTTTGGACCTGGAGAAGTTAAAAAAAAGAGGCCCCTGAGTTTAAAATCCAAAGTGTTTTCCTGGGATATTTGCCCACTTGTTGCTGAACATCCGACTGTGACTGTCTGGCAAAACCAGAAGATTGACTCACAAAGCTCCAGAGCTTTTCATCAGACACAGTTAGATGTCACTGGCAAGGGTGGGTGATGGGACTCAGCTGGGCTTTGAACCCAAGAGCAGTTTCTCAGGAGATTCCCTGTTCACGTTGATCAAGCAAAGTGGAATGAACTCCTGACCAACTCAGTGGGTTTATATTTTCCTGGAAGAAAGAAGGCACTAGGGAAGTGACTTGCTGTTTCACTGAGAGTGTTCAGACAGTACTGTTGACTCGATTCACCCTACAGGGGGCTGGGGAAATAGTCCTGTCTCCCCACTCCGCACCACCATGGAGCTCATGAATTTATTCTTTGAGAACTGAAGCCTTCCGTGTCTCACCCTAGAAATACTCAAAAGCTATTTTGACTGACATGCCTTTACAGTCTAAAAGGGAGAATTCTAATTCTGTAGAGAGAAATCTTCTGTGCCGTGGGGAAATCTAGAGTGATAGACAGGGGTCCTTTAGTCTAATTCTCTCTGCATCAGAGAGCAAGGTTGTGTAAACCTTGATGCCAGTGATTGTATGATGCAAGATTGTTAACAGAGAGGCCTCTGGCTTGGGCATTTTGAAGATTTAAAAGTTCTTCAGATGATTCTGATATGCTCCCATAGTTAAAAACGTGACTTTAAAAGAAGAACAAAATATATTCACTTTCTCTTGAGTTTCATGTTTAAGTGTGTGTGTGTGTGTGTGTGTGTGTTTGAGGAGAGAAGGTATGGAGGTGGCTCCAACTTGTTTCTGACTGTTTTTGGAAGGCAATTTCGAGAGGCACTGATTCCTGGAACAAGCTGAGTTTATAAACATCCTTACTCATCCTCTTAAGATGTGGATTAGACATATCCTTCATGAAGTCTTTTCTGATTCACCCGAGCAGACTTGATCCTTCTTCTCCTTTGACCCTACTCTACCAGGAACAAACATATATTCAGGTTCTCATAACTCTGAATGATAATTTAAACTTATCTGTCCCCACCCCACCCCCAGCCCCATCCATAAAGACCTTCTTCATGGCTGGGATAAAGTTCTTCCTTCTCTGTAACCCTAGTTGCTTGTAAATGTTTGCTGATTAAATGAGATTTAATGGACATGGTAATAATCCCAACCTAGAGACTGCATTTATAAAGGCAACAACTAACAATCACAAGTGATTTTCAATGTTAAATAGTTTTAACGAATACTGAACATTCACTGTTAAATGTTCAGCTTTGTTACATCAAGTGTCTCTTTGCTTGATGGTTACTTTATCAACTCCTCTAATACTGCTTTCAGATAGGATATTGTTGGCTATAAGTGAATCAATGAAGAAATTATTACTTAAGCAATAGGATTTTCTTTCTTAGTAGACAAAATCATTGAAAACTTTGTGTCTTTGAGGGGAAGTTGAAAACAATAAGAAGAAACGGATGGCTGGAGCTTTGGAACATATTGTTGCCCCAAAGCTGTAACTGAGTGAGGATTAGAGCTAGGGAGAAGTGTGGCTTTGCTGACTGTCTCTGAAGCCAGGCAGAGGAGACTTGCATGTTACAGAACAGTGGAGGCTTCCCAAAGGGAAACACATAGAAACAATGAGGAGAGCAAACAAAACTACGCAGGATCATGATGTTACTAGGAGACAGAGATACCCTGACCTTTCATTTACCTGCAAGTAGAGGACAGGATGAATTCCAACAGAAAGGGTGTGAGTTTAAGAGGAGGCTTAAGAGAAGGGCAGGAGATAGCAGAGAACCTTGATAAAACACAAATGAAATAACCCTGGAAATAGAAAGCCAACTTTGAATGAGAAAGTACAAAACACAGGCTGCAACTTGGAGGTTCACAGCACTGAAGATGGGAAGGGTTTGATTGTGTGTGGTGACGGAAAGGCAGACTTTGAGAAGCATTACTTCTGGGGAGGGGTTACAGATATATAGAGAGGGAGTGATACCCCTTGGAGACAAATCAATGAAAAAATGAAAGAAATAAGTAGGAATGATTAAGCACTCTCGGAGAAATAAACCCTCCTTTCTCCATACCACTATAACCCAAATTACCCATAAAAGAAATGGTACAAAAGGGGGAAGAACCAAGGAGTTCTTAAACTAGGGACCCTGTTTGTGAAAGAAATAAGAATACAGAAAAGCAGATCACCTCCATATAAAATTATTTTAAAAAATTGAAAATGAAAATCAAAGCATTTCTCCTGATGAAAAGTCTTATCAGAAAACTCAAAGAAGCAGAAGAAAACTCAAAGAACTGGAAAGAAACACACCAAAGTAAATTCATTTAGGAATATAAAATAATACCTAAAATCAGAAATATAAAAACTAAGACCAGAAATAGACTCCTGTTAACCCCCTTCCTTCAAAAAAACTACTTAGACTTGGGAGAGAAATTGAGAAAAAATGTATCAGTAATGAAGATTCTGCAGTTCAGGAGACCCAGTTTCAATCTCTGGGTCAGGAAGATCCCCTGGAGAAGGAAATGGCAATCCACTTCAGTATTCTTGCCTGGAGAATCCCATGGACAGAGGAGCCTGGTGGGCTACAGTCCATGGGGTTGCAAAGAGTGGGACATGACTGAGCAACTAACACATACAATGAAGACTAAATTACAAAGTACTAATAGAGTAAAAAATGTAACAAGGGGTATTAAAGAAAAAATAAAGAGAATAAAAATGAATTAACATGAGGAAACAAAGCATTTCCCTTTGAAAGTGGGTGAAATGCAAAACAATTTGCAAAGGTGGTCCAGCAAACCTATGACTGGAGAAGAGAATCAAAACAATGGACCAGAACTGGTATTTAAAATTGTAAGCCCAGACAAGTCCCATAATCTACACACTGCTGCTGAGTGCATGCTCAGTCGTGTCCGACTCTTTGTGACCCCTGGACTGTAGCCTGCCAGGCTCCTCTGTCCATGGGATTCTCCAGGCAAGAACACTGGCGTGGGTTTCCATTTCCTCCTTTAGGGGATCTTCCTGACCCAGAGACTGGAACTGAGTCACCTGTGTCTCCTACATTGGCAGGCGGATTATTTACCACTGGGCCACCTGGGAAGCCCTAATCTACAAGTTGATAGAGTTAAAGGATACTAGGAAAAATTTATCTGAAACAATCAACTGTGAACAATCAACTAGCTAAGTGAATGAAGTTCAAAGAAGAAATCTTCAGGTCTTTGAGGTAAAGAGAAGGATTGGATTCTGGAACAGTAGTTCATTTAACCAACTCTATAACTGGACAATTAGGTCATTTTTTAAAAAAATTTTATTGGGGTTAGTTGATTTACAATGTTGTGTTAGTTTCAGGTGTACAGCAAAGTGAATCAGTTATGCATATCCATGCATCCACTCCTTTCCAGAGTCTTTCCCCATATAGGCCACTATGGAGTATTGAGTAGAGGTCCCTGTGCCATAAGCTGCTACTGCTGCTAAGTCGCTTCAGTCGTGTCCGACTCTGTGCAACCCCATAGACGGCAGCCCACCAGGCTCCTCCCTCCATGGGATTCTCCAGGCAAGAGTACTGGAGCGGGTTGCCATTTCCTTCTCCAGGGGATCTTCCTGATGCAGGGATCGAACCCTGGTCTCCTGCATTGCAGGCAGACACTTTAGCCTCTGAGGCACCAGGGTAGCCGTGTGTATATGTCAGTTCTAATCTCCCATTTATCCCTCCACCTCTTACTTCCTGGCACTCATCAATCTGTTTTCTACATCTCTAACACTATTTCTGTCTTGTAGGTAAGTTCATTTGTGCACCCTTTTTAGATTCCACATAGAAGTGATATCATATGGTATTTGTCTTTCTCTGACTGACTTCACGCAATATGACAAACTCGAGGTCCATCCATGTTGTTGCAAATGGTATTATTTCATTCCATTCTACGTCTGCATCACATTGTCTTTATCCATTCCTCTGTCAATGGACATTTAGATTGCTTCCATATCCTTGCAAATTGTGCTGTAGTGAACTTTGGGGTGCATATATCTTTTGGAATTATGGTTTTCTCCAGATATGTGTGAATTAGTGGGATTGCTGGATCATATGGTAGCTCTGTTTCCTAAGAAACCTCCATATCGTTCTCCATAGTGGCTGCACCAGTGTACATTTCTACCAACAGTGGGGGAGGTGAGGGTGTAGCCTTCTTTTCCACACCCTCTCCAGCATTTCTCATTTGTAGATTTTTTTTGATAACAGCCATTCTGACAGGTGTGAGGTGATACCTCATTGTGGTTTTGATTTGCATTTCTCTCCTAACTAGTGATGTTGAGTATCTTCTCAGGTGCTGTTTTAGGCATCTGATGTCTTCTGTGGAGAAATTTCTATTTTAGATCTTCCACCCATTTTTTGCTCCTTAGAAGAAAAGCTATATCCAACCTAGACAGCATATTAAAAAGCAGAGACATTACTTTGCCAACAAAGGTCCACAGGTCCGTCTAGTCAAAGCTATAGTTTTTCCAGTAGTCATGTATGGATGTGAGAGTTGGACTATGAAGAAAGCTGAGTGCCAAAGAATTGCTGCTTTTGAACTGTGGTGTTGGAGAAGACTCTTGAGAGTCCCTTGGACTGCAAGGAGAGCCAACCAGTCCATCCTAAAAGAAATCAGTCCTAAATATTCATTGGACAGACTGATGCTGAAGCTGAAACTCCAATATTTTGGCCACCTGGTGTGAAGAACTGACTCATTACAAAAGACCCTGATGCTGGGAAAGATTGAAGGTAGGAGGAGAATGGGACAACAGAGGATGAGATGGTTGGATGGCATCACCGACTCCATGGACATGAGTTTGAGCAAGCTCCGGGATTTGGTGATGGACAAGGAAGCCTGGTGTGCTGTAGTCCATGGGGTTGCCAAGAGTTGAATATGACTGAGCGATTGAACTGACTGACCCATTTTTTGATTGGGTGCTCTTGTTATCATTACTGTTGTAGCCAATATCGTGATTATATTGAGACTGATCCTCAGCTGAGTTCCCAGTCCCTCCAGAATGGGACTGAATGGGGGAGCAGGGAGAACCGGGGGCAGCGCCCTCTAAAGGAATCGCTGATCCCACAAGATGTCACATGTGGGTCTTTCCTCTTGGTTTTAGCTTGCCTTTGATATGAAACTTGAGTTGGTTTCCTGGGTTCAGAATGAAGAGACCCGGGCCCTTGGCTCTGTCGCCCAGGTGGGCACCTCATTCCCCGCTCCTGCCTCCTGTTTCAGGTCTCACAGCGCTGCTATTATCTGACCTCTACAGAGGCTGCTGTTTCCGTGGGATGTTGGGGACCTTCATTGGAGATTAGTTAGTTAGTGAAGTCACTCAGTCGTGTCCGACTCTTTGGACCCCATGGACTGTAACCCACCAGGCTGCTCTGTCCATGGGATTCAAGGGAAGAAATGACGTGCCTTTTGGGTCAACCCTCCATCCAGCCCAGCCCCGCTGGGAAGACCCTGGTAGTCAGTCCCAAGAAACGCTCTACAGCCAGGCGCCCCTGGGGAACACAGACGCAGGAAGCCCGAGTGAGGCGCTTGTCCAGCCTCCGGCTCAGCCAGCGGCTCCTCACACCACTCTCCGTTTTATCTCAGGAAAAAGAAGGCATGACCACATCTTCCTGTCAGCGCTGCTCTGCCCTTCAGTTCCCACCGCCCCCACACAAACATTTCACAGGATTCTTGCTCAGAAATGTGCTCTGGTGTGGGGGAAGGGTCTGGGTTCTGTGAGCGTGTTTTTTTTTTTTTTTTTATCATCTTGGGGAAGAATTAGTCATTGTTGAGAGGCAGGTGAGGGTGGTGCTTGCTTACCCTGACCCATCGTACTTGCAGAACAGGCACCATCCTGTTACGCTGGGGCTGTGGGGCGGGGTTGTCACCCAGCACCAGTTGACAACATGTATCTTTCTAGAATGTTCAAGTCCATGGTGTGTGTTTATTTCACTGAGCTAATCCCAAGGGCGTTGCTTCTTTTTGTTCATGGTTCAGTCCCTAAGTCATGTCCGACTCTTGAGACCCCATGTACTGTATAGCCCGCCAGGTTCCTCTGTCCATGGGGATTCTCCAGGCAAGGATACTGGAGTGGGTTGCCACTTCCTTCTCCAGGAGATCTGCGCGACCCAGGGATCGAATCCGTGTCTCCTGCATTGCAGGCAGATTCTTTACCGACTCAGCTATGAGAGAGAAGCCCCATTTTTGTGCAAGGAAGGCAGCTATGACTTCTGGACTGTACACACAGGTGAGTGATGCATTTTAGCATCAGACTCTGAAGCGTCTTTGAAAGCTGCTCCTTGTCCCGTTTTTGCTTTAGGGAATAGAAGTATTGACAAGGCAGTCATCTTCTGATGACCACTGCTGTGAGAAGAGGCAGACTCGAGGAGTACCTTAAAATAGAAACCAAACAAAAAGACATCAGAGGAATGGATGTTTGCTCCTGCTATTACTCCACACTACCAGAAGATGGAGTCATATCTATTTTTCTCTATGCTTTCCCAATCAACAGATAGTGTAGGCAAAATCTCTGTTGGTAGGTTCATTCTGCAGTGTGTGATTGTAGTCTTGGCTTTATTTTTGCTCTCTGCCACCCATCCCTCCCCTTTCTTCCCTCCTTCCTTTCTTCCATCTTCTTTCTCATTTTTTTTAAAATGAAAACAGCTTTATTCTTTAGAACCTGTTAGAAAAGTCACCCTCCCTCCACTTAAAACACACACAAATACACACACACATAAAGGTTACTCCTCAGGTTGGAAAAGATTAATCTAGGAGCCATGGCCTTTCTGCTTGGGTGTTAATTCCTTCCATTTTCTGCTCAGAAAATAGAAGTTCAATAACATCTGCTCTATTTATTTAGTGCATGCGGGCTTCCCAGGAGGCTCAGTGGTAAAGAATCTGCCTGCCGATGCAGGAGACTTAAGAGACACAGATTTGATCCCTGGGTCAGGAAGGTCTTCTGGAGGAGGTCATGGCAACCTATTCCAATATTCTTGCCTGGAGGATCCCATGGAAAGATGAGTCTGGCGGCTGCAGTCCACGGGGTCACAAAGAGTCAGACATGACTGAACGACTGAGCACGCATACTTATTTGGCAGGGCTTTATTCTAGGTCATTGATAGCTTCAGAAGGAAGATAGACCTTTAGTCCATTAAGGGCTATTATCTGTCCTCAAGAGTCTGGATTGCGAGACCTCACCATCCTACAACCTCCACATCAGGAGGTGATGTATCAAAAGGTACCAGAAGCTAAGGTGACTGTGAGTGTTTTGGCAAAAAAGAGGAGGTGCCTCCAAGGATTAGCAGAAGGAGGTGGAAAATGGGTAGAATTTCAGAGAAATGTCATTTCTCCTCTTTAAGCTTTGTAATTTACTGTATTCATCCTCTGAAATGCTCTCTTGTGTTTTTTCTCTGCTAAAGGCCTAATTTCCCTCATTCTTTCAATTCCTCTGCTCTAGTTTAAAAAAGAAAAATAAGTAAAAAAAATGATTGATTGGAATTGAGTACAGCCATAATTTCCATAACAATATCAACAGTTTCAAAATCAGGCTCACAACTTCCCAGCAAAATTAAATCATGGCTCCTGGAACATCGGCTTCATGGAACAGCTTTTGCTAAATAGTAATCTAGCTTCCAAATAAGCAGCACCCAGAGCACCCTTGTCAGCAGAGGGGAAAATGGTTCAATGGGCTTGATAGGCAGCTGGGCCAGCCACTCTCAGACACCGTGGCAGTGCTACTGGGTATGTGGAGCTTATAGATTTTAATGTGTGATTTGGTTCCTGGTGAGGGTTCTTAGGCAAATGGTCTGACTGTGGTTAAGTCTTGCTTGTTTTGGAACCACTCATTTGGGAACCCGTTCTCTCTGAATCAAATTGCCAGCTTCCTTTGTCCACATTTTCCATTTAAGATTTCTTAGTGTCTCAGAGTGTCAGTAAAGTCTTGGTTTTGCATAGTCATGCATAAGGTATTCACTGGCTAGAAACACCTGTCTTGTGTATCTTGGTTTGTGGGCAAGCTTCCGAAGGCTCTTTTGGGCTCAATTCAATACCTCAAGTTCTGAGCCATGCTGTGGTTTGTGGTTTGGAGAGGTCAGCACTGCTGCCAGAAATGCTAAACTCTCGGAAGGTCAGATCTAGTTAAGGCCCTGCAAGCCCAGTTTTCCTCCAGACTTCAATCAGCACAGTCAGAGAGAGAAGAATATATACCAGCCATGGACACCATAGACATTCCCATCCAAGCTTTCCATTCTTAGATGAGATGTAGGTTGACCAGCTGGCTGACCCACCTTCGCCAAACAGCTCTGCAGAGGTCATACACCCTGCTTTATCATTTAGGCTGTCTTCTCATCAAAATGCTGGCGAAGTATGGGCATGCTCCAGCACCTTGCCTATCTCTCTGGACAACCCACAAAGGCCAGGTACAGTAGTCCCCTACACATGAACCTTCAAGTTGTGAACTTTCAAAGATGCGAACAGGCATTCCATCAACGTCACACGTGAGTGGAATCACAGTTTGCCCTCCACCTCCTATTGCTGATCATCCTTCAGCTCCACCATCTCCCGTCTCCTCTCCCCTCTCCAGTCAGTAACTCTTTTTGCCTGTTCACTGGATGCCAGCCTCTGTATGACAGCTGTTGTACTGTACCACTGAACTTTTCAAGGTATTGTACTGTAAGACTAAAAATGTTTTTTCTATTTAAGTGTTTGTCCTGTGTGTATTATTTGTGTGGAAAGTATTATAAACCTATTATAGTACAGTACTATATATCAGATTGTGTTAGCTGGGTACCTATGCTAACTGATGCTGAAGCTGAAGCTCCAATAATTTGGACACCTGATGCAAACAGCTGACTCACTGGCCACTTGATGTGAGCAGCTGACTCATTGGAAAAGACCCTGATGCTGGGAAAGACTGAAGGCAGGAGGAGGAGAGGGCAACAGAGGATAAGATGGTTGGACGGCATCACGGATTCAATGGATATGAACCACTGGGAGATGGTGAGAGACAGGGAAGCCTGGCATGCTGCAGTCCATGGGGTCACAAAGAGTCAGACTTAATGGACTTACAAACAAATTGGACTTATGAATGATGTCTCTCAGAACTGAACTTGTTCATATGCAGGGGACTTGCTGTAAAGGCTATTGCACTCGGTTCACATCTTGACTTTGTTCACCATCATGGAGCCTTAATGCAAACACTCACATCTCCTACAAAATGGGGTTAATCAGCGTGTGTGCAGTGAGCACAGTGCCCAGTATATAGTAAGGCTCAATACATGCATTCCTTTCCTTTATCCTCAGTAACAGGCAAAAGAGAAAAAACAAAAAGACTTTAGAAGTAATCTATTAGAGTAATTTTAAAATATTTTAAAGCCATGAAGAATGCTTTGTAGGCATGAAACATAAATCTGTGAAATAGATTTAAGAAAAGCATCTTTGCAGAAGGAGGAGGACCTGGAGGAGATGGAACCTACCTCTTGGCTTGCCTCCTTTTTTACCCTTTCTCCCAGAATACTCTTGAAAAGGCCTCTAGAACTTTAAGAGTTCCAAAGTTTATATTACTCTCACAACCCCTCTGGACATGGAACAACTGACTGGTTTAAAATTGGGAAAGGAGAACAACAAAGCTGTTCATTGTCATCCTGCTTATTTAATTTAACTTATATGCAGAGTACATCATGTGAAATGCTGGGCTGGGTGAATCACAAGCTGGAATTTAGACTGCCAGGAGAAATATGAACAATCTCAGATGTGTACACAGAAAGTGAAGAGGAACTAAAGAATCTCTTTATGAGGGTGAAAGAGGAGAGTGAAAAAGCTGGCTTGAAACTCAACATTAAAAAAATGAAGATCATGGCATCTGGTCCCATCATTTCATGGCAAATAGGAGGGAAAAAATGGAAACAGTGACAGATTTTATTATCCTGAGCTCCAAACCCACTGCAGATGGTGACAGCAGCCATGAAATTAAAAGACACTTGTTCCTTAGAAGGAAAGCTATGACAAACCTAGAAAGCATATTAAAAAATAGAGACATCACTTTGCTGACAAAGGTCCTTATAGTCAAAGCTCTGGTTTTTCCAGTAGTCATGTATGGATGTGACAGTTGGACCATAAGCAAGGCTGAGTGCTGAAGAATTTCTGCTTTTGAATTGTGGTGGTGGAAAAGACTCTTTAGAGTTCCTTGGACTGCAAGGAGATCAAATCTGTCAATCCTAAAGGAAATCAACCCTGAATATTGATTGGAAGGACTAATGCTGAGGCTGAAGCTCCAGTACTTTGGCCACCAGATGTGAAGAGCTGACTCATTGGAAAAGACCCTGAAGCTTGGAAAGACAGACGACAAAAGGAGAAGAGGGTAGGAGAGGGTGAGATGGTTAGATAGCTTCACTGACTCAATGGACATGAATCTGAGCAAACTCCGGGAGATAGTGGAGGACAGAGGAGCCTGGCATGCTACAATCTTTGGGTTGCAAAAAGCTGGACACAACTTAGTAACTGAACAACAACAACAACCCCTCTTTTAAGCCAATTACACCATTTAAAAATAGCAGGCCAAGAGAACAAAAGAGACACATGTGTGGTTACATGGCGAAAGAAAAACCTAGTCAGACTTGGCCAGTTTTTATCATATACCCTTGCATTAAGCACTGGAGATAAAAATGGGATATATAGATCTTCATCTACTTTCTGAAGTAAAATCAGGGCTTATGATCTTATAACAAGCACAAATTTTGATTCACTTGTTGTCCAGGAAAACTAGAGATGTATGGTTACAGCAAAGATCTATTCTGAGTTTGTAAACTAGTAGCTGAGACCAGATAACTTCATAAAAGATGACTAATGCATCCTTGGCTTGGAACGGAATGTGTGGTCCAGAAGCTATTATAGGAATCAGAAGTGATAATAATTTGGATGGGTGGAGCGCATGGGGAGTGCTCCATGAAGGGTGTTGTCCCTAAGGGAACTCTAGAAGATAGCCAGTGCTCTGGCCAGTGGCAGGGCGTTAGCGTTAGTTGCTCAGTCGTGTCCGACTCTTTGTGACCAGGTGGACTGTAGCCCGTCAGGCTCCTCTGTCCATGGGATTTTCCAGGCAAGAATACTGGAGTGGGTAGCCATTCCCTTCTCCAGGAGATCTTTCCAACCCAGGGTTCCTACCCAGATCTCCTGCATTGAAGGTGATTTTTTTTTTTTTTTTTTTTTTACTGTCTGAACCACCAGAAAAGTCGTGGTGGAGAGAGAGATAAAAACTGTTAACTCCAGAGGACACTCTTTGGAAGTAGGGTGAAAAACCATATATGTTTCTTTCTTTTTCTTGCAAAAAGAAAAGCAGTACTTTAATCATAGGAAAATATCACATTAGGAAACTGACAGACATTTTTTAAAACAACTGCTCTGTGGTCTTTTCAAAAGTCATCCATAAAGAAATGGCTAAGGAAGAAATGCAGGTTGAAGAAAATTAAAGATTAAAGATATGGCATGGAGTTAGTTTTTGGATATTTTGGGTACTAACTTTTTTTTTAACCAGATATATGGTTTGCAATTATTTTCTCCCAGTTTGTAGGTTGCATTTTCACTTTGTTGATCATTTCCCATGCTGTGCAGAAGGTTTTTAGTTTTACATAATCCCACTTGTCTATGTTTGCCTTTGTTGCCTGTGATTTCAGTGTCATATCCAAGAAATCATTGCCAAGATGAATGTTCAAGAGTTTTTCCAGGCATTTTACTGTTTCACGTCTTACATTTAAGTGTTTGATCCATTTCTAAGTTGATTTTTGTGGATGGGGTGCACATCCACTTATCTGCATGTGGATATCCAGTTTTCAGAAAAATTAATAGGTGTTCATGACCACAGGAAGAGAAGTGAGCATAGCACAATGGTAACCCTTGTTGAATCTGAGTACTGTTCTTGCAAGTCTTTAAGTTCTCAATTATCTCATAAAATCAGTTCAGTTCAGTCACTCAGTCATGTCCGACTCTTTACCACCCCACGAATCGAAGCACGCCAGGCCTCCCTGTGGATCGCCAACTCCCAGAGTTCACTCAAACTCATGTCCATCGAGTCAGTGATGCCATCCAGCCATCTCATCCTCTGTCATCCCCTTCTCCTCCTGCCCCCAATCCCTCCCAGAATCAGAGTCTTTTCCAATGAGTCAACTCTTCGCATGAGGTGGCCAAAGTACTGGAGTTTCAGCTTTAGCATCATTCCTTCCAAAGAACACCCAGGACTGATCTCCTTTAGGATGGACTGGTTGAATCTCCTTGCAGTTCAAGGGACTCTCAAGAGTCTTCTTTAACATCACAGTTCAAAAGCATCAATTCTTTGGTGCTCAGCGTTCTTCATAGTCCAACTCTCACATCCATACATGATTACTGGAAAAACCATAGTCTTGACTAATAAAAAGTTATTTAAATCTCATCAAAGTATTGAATCACCTCAGTTTAACCCCAACAATATATGTTAAAAAAAATTGAAGAAACAACCAGCTTGGTGGGAGATGAAGAATTTACTTGGAAGTTGAAGGTAGATCACATTAGAGTTGCTGGGGAAGGGGGTGAAGGATATGGACTTTATTAAGTGAGGCACCCCTGCAGAGTGTAAGCATGGAGAAGCCAGTGTGTGCAAAATGGTCTTCTGGGAAGATTAATCACATCATTGTAAGTACAGATGAGGGGAGGCATCAGGAATACAAACTGGGGAGAAATTACGGTAGTTCAGAGATGACGTCATGAAGGACTGGGCTTGGGGTGGCACTGAGACCAAAAAGGAAGGGGAGGGTATGAAGAACCACATAAAGGAGAAACAGCAACCTTCAGAGACTCAGAAGGTGCTGCGGGTGAGGAGAGGGAGGAACTCAGAATGAAGGCAAGATGTGAGGCTGGTGGACAGCCCACAAGATGGACATGAGAGTCTGTAAAGAGAGGCGGGCTTAACAACCTGCCTGCCAACGCAGGAGCCGCAGGTTCTACCCCTGGGATGGGAAGATATCCCAGAAAGGAAATGGCAACCCACTCCAGTATTCTTGTCTGAAATAATCTCATGGACAGAGGAGCCTGGCAGACTACAATTCATGGGGATTCAAAGAGCCGAACATGACTTAGCAACTAAAGTGAAGTGAAGTGGAAGTCTCTCAGTCATGTCTGACTCTTTGCAACCCCACGGACTATAGTCCATGGAATTCTCCAAGCCAGAATACTGGAGTGGGTAGCCTTTCCCTTCACCAAAGGATCTTCCCAACCCAGGGATCGAACCCAGGTCTCCCTCATTGCACGGGGATTCCTTACCAGCTGAGCCACCAGGGAAGCCCTAGCAACTAAACAGCAAACAAATAAAGAGAGGCACTTAGGAGGCCCTGTGAGTTTGGGGCTGATTGGGTGTGTGGAGATGGCAGAGTGTTAGCTAGACCTAGAGACTATACTTACTGCAGTAATTAAGAGGCCAATGCCAGGGACCAATCCATTCCACCACTCCTACTGGTGTCCCCTCGGGCAACCAGTGAACCTCGTTTGATGGCTGTGAGGATGAACGAACGTGAGGGTATGATGTGCCTAGGACAAGACTGGCCCTTGGTAGGTGCAGGCTTTCTGTCTCCGTGTCTGTCTATAACTTTTGTTCTAGTTCTTGAGTTGCCTTGGAAGAAAGATGTGAAGCACTGAAATTTAATGAGGAATAAAGATAAATAATGGAGAAGGAGATGGCAACCCCACTGCAGTGCTCTTGCCTGGAAACTCCCATGGACAGAGGAGCCTGGCAGGCTGCAGTCCATGGGGTCACACAGAATCGGATATGACTGAGCAACTGAGGATAAAAGATAAGTAAAGGGCTGACTCATTGGAAAAAACTCTGAGGCTGGGAAAGATTGAAGGCAAAAGGAGAAGGGGGCAGCAGAGGATAAGACGGTTAGATAATATTACCAACTCAATGGGCATAATAGTGAAGGACAGGCAAGCCTGGGGTACTGCAGTCCATGGGTCATAAAGAGTTGCCCATGACTTAGCAACTGAACAACAGCATCACCAGTCAAGACCTGGGCCGGGCAGATACCAGACTCGAATTCCCAAGTTTGTTCTGAAGTTACTGGCACCTGTGTTCTGGTTCAGGCCCCAAGAGCATCGCTCAGGACCACTCATCACCCATCAATTATTAATCTCAAGGTGTTCACCATTTTGGCATTGGCCACTATTTGCTACAAGAAATGACAGTCATTATAGCAAATACAACAAAGAGTGTTATAGTTTGAGAATGATTTAGAAAGAAAAGGCTACTAAGGCTCTTTATAAAACACTTGGCATCTGAATTTTCCTTAATTTGTCTCAAATCTGGCTCCCCAGGTCATAAGATTTTAATACCCCAAGCATTTGGGAAATTTGGGCCAGAAGGAAGAGCCTCGGCCAGGAGTCAAAAGTCCGGCTTCTGATCCCAGACATAACTTACTTGCTCTGTGACGCTGGCCAGGTGACAACTTATCTGAGCCCCAGTTTTCTCCACAGTAAGCTCAGCAGGGGATGAGAACTCTGGGTCTTTCCCAGGTTTGTGGTGAGAGGCCAGCGAAAGAAAAGGTTGGGGTTTCAGGATGGGGAACACATGTACACCCATGGCTGATTCATGTGACTATGTGGCAAAAACCACCCCTATTGTAATTAGTTTCCAATTAAAATAAATAAATTAAAAAAAAAAGAAAGAGGTTGAGAGAACTCTGGTGCCTAAATGTGCGGATTAGAGACACAATACTTTGACAACTCACAGCACTGAGATTCAACAAGCGAATATGTACAAAGGGCTCAGGAAGGAGGCCACAGGGTGTGGACGAAGGCTCCCAGCACCCCAAGGGGGTTCCTGCCTCTCTGGGCCAGGCCTGGCCGGTTTTGCCAGCTGTAATGTCAACACAGTCGGTTCTTGTCTAAAGTCCCAGGAGAAAAATAATGCTTTGGGCCCCGGGTCAGGAGCAGAGTCCTTTTCCGTTTGCCTCACAGAGGCCTTCCTCTCCTGGCCTGCGGGGTAGGCAGGCTGTAAGTAAGCAGCAAGCCGTTTTCTGCTGAGTCACCCGGCTCGGCCCCTCCTGGCTGATGTCGGGGCCTGCAGATTCCTAGCAGGAGGGGCTGGCTCCCCTGAGCTGTTTCTGTTCCGGGGGCACGGCGAATAGCATTTTATTTGGAGGATCAAATAGCCTTCCTCAGAAACAATAGAGGTTTTTTTTGTTTTGTTTTGTTTTTTTATGGGGTAAGGTGGGCTGCTTGCCAGGGTGGCCTGCCAAATCACGCCAGCGGAGAAGGCCCTGCGGTCCCTGGGCTTCGTGCCACAAATTTGCATCCATCGAACAGAGCAGGAAGCAACAGCCCAGAAGGGCCTGGGTTCCGCTGATCTTATTTTTACTGCTTAAGACAGACGTGCCCTTGGTGGAGGTCCGAAGGCCCTGTTTCACTTCCACAGCTGCCGCGCTGCGTAATAAAAAATAGTTGCTGACCTTTCACAAGCGCTTTCCTGAGTGAAAGAGCCGACTCATTGGAAAAGACCCTGATGCTGGAAAATATTGAAGTCAGGAGGAGAAGGAGTCAACAGAAGATGAGACGGTTGGCTGGATCACTGACTCCCTGGACATGAGTTTGAGCACATCCTGGGAGTTAGTGAACAGCAGGGAAGCCTGGTGTGTGCTGTAGCCATGGGTGGCAAACAGTGGACACGACTTAGTGACTGGATAACGTGAGCGCTTGCCAAGGGCCAAGCTCCCTTCCGCGCTTTCAAAGCATCTCCTCAGTCAGTCCTGACCAGCTTGTGAACCAGGTTCTCTTTCTTGTTCTTGTTTTCCTCTTGAGGACACTGACTGTCAGAGAGGTCAAGTCACGTGAAAAAGGCCACACAGCAGTTAGGTGGGGGAGCGGGGCACTGGACGCCAGGGCCCGTTCTCTGGACAAGGACACCAGGCGTGGGGACGTGCGAGTCTCAGATAGCCGGTGTGCAAGCGGGTGTGTCTTCGGTGGGTGTTACTGCTATTCTGTATTTCTCTAACACAACCGGATGATGCCTTTGAAGACAATGAACAACAGCAGAAAAACGACACTGCGACGTAGTTCTCTAGGCTGGTTTTTGTCTTGTCTCGCCCCACGTCATTATGACTTGGAGGGTCTGTGAGCAGAGACCCTGGGGGTGAAAAGGCCACACCCCGCTGCGTACTCTGGTTGTATCTGCTTCTGAACTGTCTCGGGCTGACCTTGTTTTGAAGCAGCGTGACCTTCAGCTGCGTGTCCTTATTTTGTGGTTTTGGACTGAAGTGTGTAGGTTGTAGAAATTGCATGGATTCCAGACAGGCTGACCACACTTCAAATGCCACCGGCAGGTGTGTGACGCCTACTCTTCTAACTCTATGTGGGTCAGATGCACATTATTCCTCAGAGAGCAACAACTTTCTCAAACCAGCTCGGACCTGGGCTATGTTGTTTGCTAGCGAGTGGCTTGATAACACCAGGGCTTTTGTTTGTTTGTTTTTAAGAGCTTCAAAAGACATTTGCTTCGCTCTCAGTGTCCCTTCCAGTGTCTGGGAACTAGTCCTGGTTGCTGAAGCCAAAAGCACATTCTTCCCTTTGTTGTTTAGCCGCTCAGTCGTTCTGACTCTTTGGGACCCCACGGACTGTAGCCGCCGGCTCTTCCGTCCGTGGGGATTTCCAGGCAAGAACACTTGGTCACCATCAAAATCAAATTACCAAGCAAGCAGGTGCTGACGAGACCCGTCACCACACAAACTTAATTAAAAAAAAAAAAGGTAAGGGAGCCGGTTTCCTGCAGAGTGACATTTCGGGGCTCCCCTCTCCCTCCCGCTGGGCACTGAAGACGCCTGGATGATGTCACTTTGTGACGGGCTTGGTAGGATCTGCAGCTTGGAGCCTGGGACCTGCCTGCCATGTGGGTTCCTGTCGGAGTCACTGTCAAACCATTTATCTGCAGCTTATGGCTGCGCCTCCTGGGGGAACTGGGTTTTCTTGTTCTGTTTTGTTCGGCGTGGCATTCAAGATTCCTTCACAGAAATCTGTGTTGGGGCAAGAAAATGTTACGTGTGTGACACCCTTGTGAAGTCACCATCTGGCCAATATTCATCTTGCTTTGCAAAACACCAAGGATTTCCTTGGGCACAGATGCTGGGCCAGTGATCGCAAGGCAGTGATTGCAGTGGTAAACCCACACGCAATCAAGTGTAATTAATGCACCTGGTACCCGCTGCCGCGCTCACATTCCCGCCCAGTGCCTGGCTCTTTTGTCTCATGCGTAGGGCTTGGTTTTATTTCCTTCCCTTTTGGCGGGGCGGGTGGGGTGGTGGGGGAAGAAGTTTGCAGTCTGAATCCTTCTCAGCATCTTTGGCGGTAATTAAGTCACTGTCACGGGGCTGGTTTAAAAAAAAGAGGGAGTGTTTGTGTGTGCTCAAGAAGCCGCATCACACGCAGCAATACAGCACTGAGCGACTTTCTGCGGCTTCAAGAGCCCATTGTCCTGTGCGCCTGGGATCCGTTCTGATGCTGGCGGATCGCTGGCTTTGGGAGGCCAGAGCCCCAGGCACTGGTCTCCTCGTGGTTTTTTGCCAGACAGAAGAAGCGAGAGATCCCAAGCTTGGAAAAAATAAAGCAGCCTGCCATCTCTGACAAGCAGGATTTCACGATCTCCTTCCTCTCTCTCTCTCTGTGGGGACTCTTAGAGTGGTGATGGGGCCGGCGGGGAAGCATCCTCCTTCGGTGCAATTGACATCCTGGAAAGCGGTGGACTCTCTCTTTGGACAGAGACCAGGGAGGGTTTGTAGGTGGGACAGGAAGGGTGGAGATGGGCAGAAGGTTGCAGAAAGGCCAACAGTGATGGTGCCAGAGGGTTGTAATGGGGTGAGGGGTCCGAGGGTCCCTGCAGACTCCTTCCATCCCAAGAGCCACATAGGCTGTTGGGTGTGAGAGGCTGGGACGACCTGGATCAGGGTTCAGGTACAGGCAGGGCAGTGACTGGGCTCCTTCACAGCCTCCCTGCTCAGCACTTGGGGAAGGGCTGGTGATCTCTTGGAGACCTTTCTGTGGGCGAGGCAGCCTGGGAAACGGCAGCCCCTGCTCATCCTCCAGGCCTGGCCCGTCACTTCTGCAAGGAAATAGGAAAATTGCAGGCGGCAATTAGAGGTTTCAAAGGCCCTTGTGTGTCGTTAGGGGCTTGTCAACGCCTTTCCCCGAGCTCGGCAATGAATGACTCCCCATTGTCTCCCATCAAATTAAAGCTCCTTATCATAGGCTGGAGCATCCTCTGCTAATTGACTCCTGCTTTCCTCACTCATCTTTTATGCCACCACACCTTGTCCCACCGCTGTCTGCAAAAGCCTTCTAACTGCCAGCTCTCTTCGAATCAATTCTATTCAACAGATGTGCATTGGATTTCCGCTCGAAACCTGGGCCCTGAGAGCAGGGGCAGCCATGAGGCAGGTGAATCAGATGTCACCGTCTTTGGAATAGAAAAGGACTTTCTCCTGTCTGATACGCTCTTGCCTGGAAAATCCCATGGGTGGAGGAGCCTGGTGGGCTGCAGTCCATGGGTTCGCTAAGAGTCGGACACAACTGGGCGGCTTCACTTTCACTTTTCATTTTCATGCATCGGAGAAGGAAATGACAACCCATTCCGGTGTTCTTGCCGGAGGATCCCAGGGACAGGGGAGCCTGGTGGGCTGCTGTCTATGGGGTCGCACAGAGTCGGGCACAACTGAAGCGACTTAGCAGCAGCAGCCTGTCTAGAGAAGAAGCAAGAGTTTGAGCCTCAGCCCAAACTCAGATGCTGAATCACCTCAGGAAAGTTAATTAAAGTCTCCAGCCCTCTGTTCTGGAGGCTCAGCAGTAAAATGGGGCTAATATCACAGAATTGCTCCAAAAATTGAGATTTTTATCTATCTATGGCTTCCCATGTGGCTCAGACAGTTAAGAGTCCGCTTGCAATGTAGGAGACCTGGGTTCAATCCCTGGATTGGGAAGATCCCCTGGAGAAGGAAATGGCAACCCTTTCCAGTATTCTTGCTTGTAGAACCCCATGGTCAGAGGAGCCTTGTGGGCTACAGTCCATGGGATGGCAAAGAGTTGGACACCACTAGGGACTAACACTTTATCTGGCTACCTATGAGCTCTATATAGACCACACACATATGCATACACATATATATGAACACGCACGAGCGTGCACACTAAACCCTCAAGGACCCACTGCTCTTTGCACTGCAGTTCAAATGGAGCCTGAAGCAGCAGCAGTCATCTGTGTCTACAGAAGCTGGCAAAGGCCTCACTGAAGAGGAGAGATGGAGCCAATTTTCCTTCATGCTGTAGGCACAAGAGGAAAGGAGCGTTCCAAGGAAGGGAGCTCAGTGTACAGAGTCAGGGAGGCATGAAAGCGTCCTGAGTGTTCCAGCAACAGCAAGTTCCACTGGAGTTCTGGTTTCTAGGGGGGCCCAGAGGTGGAGGAAGGGGGTTAGGTGGGGAAGGATGACCCCAGAGAGGCAGTCGGTGGGCAAGTCCACACCCACCGAGGCCCCGCCTCTTTCATTTGGCAGCTGCTCCTAATGACGCCTCCTCCACTTTCTCTGTGCTTTGTGATTTCTGCTCTTAATATTACTCAGACTTGCCCTTTGCATTCAGCCTTACCTGCTTCCAGCTTTGGGACAAGCCCCTAGACCACTCAGGACTGATCAGATGTCATCTATCACTTGTCTGGGTTCAGCTTGTAAAGTCCTCCAGGATGGAGGCCTCCTAGAGGACTCCCCTTGTAACCGTTTCAGTAGCAACTTGCAGACAGAGGGAGTTTTGTAAATGCAATTGCCTCACCAGGTAGATTCTTAATTAGTAGCAGAGGAGTAGGGCTGGGAAGAGCAGAAACCCAGTAGAGACCCAACACCTTTTTTTCCAGTGACCTCAAATGAGTCATCAGTCTCTTTGATCCTGATTTTCTGTATCATCAATACAAAGGCCAGTTGTTTCTGAGGACATCCTGAGAAGCAGGGAGCAGCCTCAGGGACTTTGGGAGAAGAGTGCAGCCTAAAGGGAGCCGTTGTTTCCCTAACTGAGGCTGGGAAAGAGCCTGTCAAGTTCTTATGGGCTCGTTTGCCTGATGGGCTTGTAGTCTCAGAAGCTGCACACCTGCCCTCTAGAGAACAGGGCCTAGGATGGGGCTTTTTCACCAGCCCTGGTGTGTGGATATCACACTTCACCCCTGATTATCAGGTTGTGGTGTGGGCAGTGACAACCCGTGGGCTGTGGTGGTAACCTTCACAAACCCTGACAGGAGGGAGCTTGGAATCAGAAAGATGGACACACACCAACATCTCCCTGCCAGTAAGTGCAGGAGCTGGGGTTGAGGTGAAAGGTTTTCTGACACCAACTCCATGATCTTTTTTATCATCCCACCCAGTATAAGATGCTCACCATGCTGCCCAGCTTGGAGCACGGCACCACCAAAAGGGAAACATACATAGAACCAAGAGCCCCATGGCAACAGATTACAAACCTTGTAAGTTTCAGACTTGACCAACTGTAGGGAGGAGACGGAATAGACAACAGGGAGAGAGGCGTGGGGGTCCCTGGGCGTGGGCAGAGGGAACGACTGGGGGTCAAGTGTAGAGCTGGAGGTCTAGTGACAAAGTCCAGACTAGCAGAGAGAGGGGAAACAGGGGCTTGGGATGAGCGTGGGCTGGCTACAAGTTGAGCGTGATCAGTCAGGACTCAGTCCCTGAAGAGGGAGCTGCCTCTGAGGGTGAGTTCAACATTCAGATGGAGCACTGTCTATACACAGGGGGCAGAGCCACGTTCCTGACTTCACAAAGACAATCTTGCTCTCTGTCACTTGAGTTAATCTCACTGTAAAGAAGGGCATCTGGACACATCAGTCTGATCCCTGCTGGTCACAGGTACACGGGGAGTCTGGATGGAAACACAAAACGTGTCTTCACCTTTGCATCATTTAACCTGTCCTTCTCTGGCAGAATCTACCTGGAAGGGTGACTTAGGAGTCCCATCCTCTCTTGAAACCCCCTTCTCCTCCTTCTCAGTCCTTCTGTCTTTGGATTCCAGAGGGACTGCCTCAGAACCTTGAGGCTTCCTGCCTGCTGACTTTCTCCTGCCTGAAAATAGTTATGCTGGATCTTCCAAGCTTCAGAGCCTTAGAGGAGCACCCAGAATGCAAAGGGATAACTCCCTCATTTTCCTCTCTCTCACGGTATGACGTCACCATGCTATTGCACCCGAAGAATCACATAAGAGACACAGGTTCTATCCCTGGGATGCGAAGATTCCCTGGAGGAGGGCAAGGCAACCCACTCTAGTATTCTTGCCTGGAGGATCCCGTGGACAGAGGAGCCCAATGGGCTACAGTCCATAGGGTTTAAAAGAGTCAAACATGACTGAAGCGACTTAGCAGGCACTTGGTTATTTTAAAGACTTCTGTATGGACCAAAAAGTTCTTCAGTTCAGTTCACTCACTCAGTCGTGTCCGACTCTTTGTACCCCATGGATGGCAGCATGCCGGGCTTCCCTGTCCATCACCAACTCCCAGAGCTTATTATGGACCAAAAGGTTTTATTCCAAGCACCACCCCCCAACAACCAAATTCATATGTTGAAGCCCTAATCCCCAGTGGGATAGTATTTGGAGACAGGGCCTTGGAGATGGAGAGTTAATCAGGGCTTGATGGGGTCATGAAGGTAGGCACACTATGCACTTAGTAGCTCATAAGAAGAGGACGCCTTAGACCAGACTCCCTCCCTCTGACGTGTGAGGACACGGTGGGAAGGCAGCATCTGCAAGCTGAGAAAAGGGCGCTTACCAGGACCTGACCCTGCTGACACCTTGATCTCAGCCTCCAGAACAGTGTGAGACAAATATCTACTATTTAAGCCACCCAGTCTATGGTATTTTGTTATAGCACCCCAAGATTATAAAACAAGCTTCTCCCTCCAAAGGGTGGGAGAAGGAAAATGAGTTAGAAGTTAAAGGACAATCCAAAAACACTAATTCTTGAGGATGCCAGACGGGAAAGACACATGACCACCTCTTCCACAAAGTCCTCCTTGACCTCCCCAGACTTACACTGACCTCACTTGCACACAAGCTCAGCTGCCATGCCTGCAGTGTTGAGTGGCATTGGTTTGGGTGCCTGTGTCCTTTTCTCAACTGACTCTGAGGTCCTTACAACTGGACCTTGGTTGTTGGTTCTCTCTGAGCATGGCTGACACACGCAAGGGCCTCCATGAATGTCTGCGAGTGGAACACACAGTAGGAGGAACTCTAGTTACCTCTCCCAGGATATACTTTTCAGGTGTAGACATCTTAGATCCTGCACAACAGTTAAGAGTTCTGGCCCTGCATGAGAATGCCTGAGTTGGAATCCTTCCCCTCCCACTTATCTTCCCGACCTTAGGCTAATAGCTGACTCTTCCTGAGTCTTAGTTTCTACAGCGATAACATACAGGAAGGAAGGATGCTTAAGCTTGTGGTGCAGTCAGCAAAGATCATCCAAGAAAATAGTACTGGGCCTAGAGTCAGTAGCAGTGCCTGTGTGCACGCACTCAGTCCTGTCTGACTCTTTGTGACCCCATGGACTCTAGCCTGCCAGGCTCCCTGTCCATGGGATTCTCCAGGCAAGAATACTGGAGTGGGTTGCCATTTCTTTCTCCAGAGGTTCTTCCCAGCCTGGGGATTGAGCCCACTTCTCTTATGTCTCTGGCATTTCCAGGTGGATTCTTTACACTGTACCTGGGAAGCCCTCAGTACTCAATAACTCTCAGCAAATATTATGTTTCCAGCAGAAGGAAGGGAGATTGTTCTGTGTGATGACCAGGAATATGGAAGGGGCTGGTCTTGAACTGATCTTAGAGGGTGGTTGTTGATAGTATGGCACACTTGGTGTGTGCTAACACGTGGCATACATTTGCTTCATACTTAACACAAGTCTGCAAGGAAAGGATAATTAGCTCCGTGGTAAAGAACAGACTGGGGCTCAGTGAAGTTGTGCAAACCAGCCCAACATCACACAGCTAATAAATTACAGAGTGTGGGCTTGACCTCAAGTTTACCTGACCCCATCAGTGTACAGGCAACCACAGGGGCAGGAAAGCCAATGTCGTCTACACTCTGGTTACAAGAGAAGGTGCCTGTAAAGACAGGGGGACAGATGATGAAAGAGAACACAGGTGGGGTCAGGGGTGCTCTCTAGGGCCAGGCGGGGAACTTGAACTTGTTCCATAAATATTACGATGCCATTTCAAGGATGGGAACAGGGAAGAAAGCAGATGAAAGGGTGGAGAGAAACCTAGATTGTAGTTTGTGCTGTGCTCAGTCACTCAGTGTGTCCGACTCTGCGGCCCCATGGACTGTGGCCCGCCAAGCTCCTCTGTCCATGGGATTTTCCAGGCAAGAATACTGGAGTCGGTTGCTATTTCCTACTCTAGGAGATCTTCCCAACCCAGGGACTGAACCTGAGTCTCTTGTGCTTCCTGCATTTCAGGGGATTCTTTACCACTGAACCACTTGGGAAACCCCTAGATTGCAGTATGCACACTCAATCAGGTCTGACTCTTTGCAGCCCCATGGACTGAAACCCACCAGGCTCCTCTGTCCATGGCATTCTCCAAGCAAGAATACTGGAATGTGTTGCCATTTCCTCCTCTAGGGGATCTCCCTGATCCAGGGAGATTGCAATATAGTCTTTGTCGCGTATCATCACAGATCTCAGCAGTGTCACGTGTGTGGGAAATGGGGTGATAAAGAGGGGCCTGGTGCCAGCCATGCCTCACGTAGGTGCTGTGGAAATGCCCATCCTTGGCCTCGTGTCCACTGCAGGTATTTGTAGAATTTCCAACTTAGACCTTAGCATCTGGACGCTCTGCTACCAGCAGCCAGAGTGCAGTTGGGAGGGAGAGGATGCCCACAAGAATACAGGTAAAGAAGCTCCTGCCTCCTCCGAGGATGCCCTGAGCTCTGAGGGGGCCTCTGTCCTGAGAGGCTGCGTCCTGGGCTCTAAGCCACTCCTGAGGAATCAGCCTTGCACAGGTGCCTCAATCCCTACCATTTCAGTTCCCTTTTGTAAAATCGGGGGATGATAGCGCCATCTGCTCAAATGCACCTGCTGTATCAAGAGAGCCTGTGTTTGTGAAAAAGTGCAAAATTATTGTCCAAGCATTAAATCTGCCACCCAGATACTGTCTTCCTCCTGTCTCCACCCCAAGTAAACTCCACTGAATTCAATAATTATGCTCAATCTGAGGGGAAAAAAAATCAGGCACCAAAATAGTCACTAGACATGCAAAAGTGAATGAGAAAAATCCGTTCTCAAATCTGTCTCTCATTAATAGAGGAATTTCATACCCAAGCAAATATGGCAGTGGGCAACCTGGATGTCATCTGTCATCTGAGATTCCTCCCGAGTTGTGCCCATTGCTAGTGACGTCACCACGTGAGCACTTTCTATATGCAAGGCACTGACTGCTTATCGCAGGCCCTCATCGCTTTTCACAGAGACGATTTCAATAACTCGCACCCTGGTCTCCTTTGCTACTACTATCCAATCCCTTCTCCCCATGGCCATTAGAATGAGCCTTCTCAAACACACAGAATCATGTCACCACTGTTTAAACTCTGAATTGACTTCTTTGTCCCCAAGACAAAGTCTAAATTCCTTGATAGGCCATGGAAAGCCCTTTATTTTTGTAAGTTAATTTTTATTGAAGTATAGTTGATTTACAATCTTGTGTTAGTTTCTGGTGAGCAGCAAAGCGAGTCACATATACACATCATATATTCGGGATTCGTTGGTGGCTCAGACAGTAGAGTCTGCCTACAATGTGTGAGACCCAGGTTCAATCCCTGGGTTGGGAAGATCTCCAAGTTGGTATTCTGGCCTGGAGAATTCCATGGACAAAGGAGCCCGGTGAGCTACAATGGGGTCGCAGAATCAGATGCGACGGAGCGACTAACACACACCCATAGATACATATTCACTCTTTCCTAGGTTCTATTCTCATATACCATGGGCTTCCCTGGTAACTCAGAGTGTAAAGAATCTGCCTGCAATATAAGAGACCTGGGTTCAGTCCCTGGGTTGGGAAGATCCCCTGGAGAAGGAAATGACAACCTACTCCAGGATTCTTGCCTGGAGAATCACGTGGACAGAGGGGCCTGGTGGGCTACAGTCCATGGGGTTGCAAAGGTTTGGACATGACTGAGCAACTAAGCACACATTCCTGTACAGGTCATTACTGAGTACTGAGTAGAGTTCCCTGTGTTATACAGGAGGTCCTTATTAGCCATCTATTTTATATCTAGTAGTGTGTGTATGTCAATCTCAATCATGCAATTTATCCCTCCCCTCCACTTTCCCTCTTGGTAGCCATAAGCTTGTTTTCAACATCTGTGACTCTGTTTTGTTAACAGGTCCATTTGTATCATTTTTTTAAGATTCCACATATAAGTGATATCCTATGACACTGGTCTTTCTCTGTCTGACTTATTTCACTCAGTATGACACTCTCTAGTTGCAGCCATGTTGCCGCAAACAGCATTATTTTGTTCTTTATATGGCTGGCCAATATTCCACTGTGGATCTCTCTATACCACGATTTCTTTACACGTTCCTTTGTCAGTGAACATTTAGGCTGCTTCCATGGCCTGGCCATTGTAAAGCAAAGCTGTTTCTGATTTTAGCTTTGCAACCCGCTTTCAGTACCCCCTAAATACTCCAGCCAAGAAAATAGGACCACAGTCATGATCCCACCCATCAAGCCTTCTCCAGGCCTCTATACTGGAATTCCCTCATCATCTAGGAAAGTCCAACTCCTAACTCGGAACCGAGGGTTTTGTCTTACAGGAAGCCTCTCTCTGACATCACGTGCCCAGTTAACACACCCACTACCGTACTGTCTACAGTAATTGCTACTTCTATTACGAGGAAGTTGATCTGAGGAACGGTGAGGGCAGGATGCCCCTAATGTGAAGAGAGAACAGAGCAGGAGCATTTATCTATAGTTGGTTCTGGTTTTCGGGAACACATCACGGAAGAGACAGAATTCCAAGGCATTTCCAAGGAAGAACTGGATGTACTGAGGTCACCGTGCTCTGAATTCCCAGCTGTCACCAAGGAGAAGCTCGGTATCGAAGGCTGTTGAGTAGGAAGAAGACAAAGTTCCTTGAACAAGCTCCGGCAGCTAGATGGTGGCAGCTTTTGTTCTCCAGGTCAGTCTGCTGGCTGCTGGCTCATCTGGCCACGGGCCAGGTGCCCCTTAGCAGATGACATTTTAAGAGATCCGGCACCAGCGGCAAGTGTGGGTGAATTTGACATTTACTAAGACTCTTTCCCACCACAGAAATGAAGTTCCAGCCATCAGGGAGGGTACAGAGGGCCGCAGACATTATCATTTTACTGGCCAGGGCATCTTTTGTTGTCATCGGAAAACAACCATCCACCTTCTGACTTTGCTTCCAGCAGCCCTGGGTCTCTCACTGAACAATGTTTTCTGGGATGTTTTTTTTCTGGGGAACCAGAAGCGGGTTCCTTGACCCCTGACTTGACCAATCAGAGGCAAAGAAAACAAAGAAGCCACCATCCTCATCCCCTCACTCTGTAGCTTCTGAGCTTCTGTGAGATTACAGAACCATCTTCTGTTTGTTGTTGGTGTTCAGTTGCTATGTCATGTCTGACTCTTTGCAACCCTATGGGCTGAAGCATGCCAAGATTTTCTCGTCTTTCATTATCTCCTGTTTGGTCCTTTCTAACTCCATAAAGAAGGCTGAGAGCTGAAGAATTGATGCTTTTGAACTGTGGTGCTGGAGAAGACTCTTGGAGTCCCTTGGACTGCAAAGAGATCAAATAAGTCAATTCTGAAGGAAATCAACTCTGAATATTCATCGGAGGGACTATTGCTGAAGCTGAAGCTCCAATACTTTGGCCACCTGATGTGAAGAGCTGACTCACTGGAAAAGACCTTGATGCTGGAAAAGATTGAGGGCAAAAGGAGAAGCAAGTGGCAGAGGATGAGATGGTTGGATAGCATCACTGACTCAATGGACATGAATTTGAGCAAACTCCAGGAGATAGTGGAGGACAGAGGAGCCTGGTGTGCAACAGTCCATGGGGTCATAAGGAGTCAGACACGACTCAGCAACTGAGCAATAACAACAACTTTAGGAAGACAGTTCTCTGCTTCCACAGTTCTTATTTCTTATTGCAACCCATTTTCTCCTCTACTTTTTAAATTTCCACCCCATACCTCTTACTCTAGCTCCTCAATTTTAGTCCAAATGAGCACCTACTCTGTTGGGTTTTCGATATTTTGAATATATATGGATGGTAATTGTATCTTCTGCCCCTAAATGCATCTTTTTTAAGACGTCAGTTCAGTTCAGTTCAGTCATTCAATCGTGTCTGACTCTTTGCAACCCCATGGACTGCAGCACACCAGGCCTTCCTGTCCATCACCAACTCCCAGAGTTCACTCAAACTCATGTCCACTGAGTCGGTGATGCCATCCAGCCATCTCATCCTCTGGCGCCCCCTTCTCCTCCCGCCCCCAATCCCTCCCAGCATCAGAGTCTTTTCCAGTGAGTCAGGTTTTTGTTACACTCAACTCTTCCAGTCTCCTTTTATACTCAGTGCTTCTGCCCCTTTTAGAATATGGATCTTGCTAGAAGGGTTATTAATTCCCTGCCACTGAGAGTGGATTGGGCCATCTGTCCTGAATCCTCACCTGATAGGGACGTTAACAGCAGCTACCACTGACCATGGGCTCCATACTGGCCAGATACTGGATGTGGCCCCGGACCTGAATCCATGATCTCGTTCATTGTGACAATGAGTCTGAACATCCGTACCACTGTTGTCCCCAGCGTACAGGTGTGAGAATGAGCCTCAGAGGGGCTACACGGCACGTGGCAGATCAGACAGATACTGGGATTCCGAATCTACCTGCCTCTGAAGCCAAATTTCAGAGTCCCATGCCGCCTTATAGCTTGAGCTTTTGTTGAGGTCTGTTTTAATTTCTCCTTCTTAAGAAAAGGATGATAAAGAAAGAGGATGAGATCTGAGAAACAAACATCCTGGACACACAGAAATTGTCCTCTCCCTTTATTAAGGGCCTCCCAGCAGGGGTGAAATTCAGTTTCCTAAATCCATTTGAATTCATTTCCAGGAGCTAAAATTTGACAAGCGGCTGTAACAACGCACTCCGGTGGAGGCTGGGTCTGTAGCCGCCGGCATGCCTGCCGCGGTCTAATTTTGTTTCTCTCGCGTTTGCCTGGTGTGATTTGTCCTTTAGAAACCGGCCTCATCTGGGAATAGTGTGCATTTGTTAATTACCTTTGCAGAGCCAGCAGATGGTGCAGGAGGCACTGTATTGTCTGTGGACCCAAGCCAAAACAGAGAGAGAGAGGCATCTGTTTATTTGTTTAATTTCTTTGCAAGGAAATGGTGGGTATAAAAATAAAACCGGTCGTCACTAGGCATTTCAAAACGAGAAACACTTTTGGTGTCGCATAATAATGGCTTAAAATAAAATTCCCTTTTATTCCCCAAAGCCTTTGCAATTCAAAGAAGCCAAGGAACCAGGAACTGGCCGTGCTGGACTCAGAGAGGATCCATTATGTGTGGGTGCTAAGTCATTTCAGTCGTGTCCCATTCTTTGCAACCCTATGGCCTGTAGCCTTCCAGACTCCTCTGTCCATGGGATTCTCTAGGCAAGAATATTAGAGTGGGTTGCCATGCCCTCCTCCAGGGGATCTTCCTGGCCCAGGGATCAAACCTGCATCTCTTAGGTCTCCTACATTGGCAGATGGGTTCTTTGCCATACCTAGGAAGCATTAACCAATCTTAGATGCTGGCCATCCTTAGCGTTGAGGAAAAGAGCTCTGATTTTAGGTAGAGAACCACCCAGCAAACTGGGCATCATGTAGTCTCTCACTGCACGTCCACAGCCCCACTTCTCGACTGGCCAAAGGCCAGGTGAGTTTCGTATGAGCAGAAGATTGCGGTCACTCTGTCCACACGTTTGACGGCAGGAGTTCAGAATAGAAGTCTACACCTCTGTCCCCAGAATCAGAATATTCCAGAGGGAAGGACCCTTCAAAGCACCCCAGTTGAACCTCCTCCTTTCAGAGATTAGGACATAGAGAACTCAGAGCAGGAAAGGGCTTGATCCCAAGTCACCAAGATTATCAGTGGCAGAGTCGGAGTCAGAGGCGAGGTGACCACATCTGTCAGCTTGCTGCCTTCCTTCCAGAAACTCCACCAGGTGAGGAGAAGACGGGGAGGGTTGGCCCAGGATGACTCTGCACGGGCTACATGAGCAAAGTCTTAAGAGACTGCTAGCTGGGCAAGGATGAGCCCTCAAGGCCACACACGTGGAGGTGGGCAGACACGTGACTCTGAGAAGCTCAAAATAGACTAGAGAGACAAGAGCGCCAAGAAAGGTTGCTGGTGAAGGTGTCTTGTCATGAAGATACAGCATCAACAAACATCAGCAGGGACAGTCATGATCGGGCCTGTGTCCAATATGGTGCAGACTGGCTGGTGGGGAACCAGACTGAGACAGAGATGTCACGGGGGATAAACAGAAAAGGGTCCGATGTAGGGTGGTGGCATTGAAGATCAAGAGGTTTCATCTCGCTGCACTCCATAGGAACTTCTCTGCTCAAGGTCACCAGTGACCTTGAACTTGTGAAATCCAGTGGTCACTTCATTGGCCTGACCTTTCTCAACACAGCTAACCACTACCTTCTTCTTCAGATGTATCATTTTCTTAGGGTGCTGACACCGCACTCAAGTGTTCTTCCTTCCTCAGGGCCCCGTCTTGCCTCAGCTTCTCTGCCATGTTTCTAAACAGTGGGGACCACAAGCCTCCCTCTTTGACTTCTTCTCCTCATCCAAATTCTTCCTAAGGCTTTAAACATCATCTTCGAACCATCAGCTTCCGACTGTCTCTCTTAAGCACTGATCTTTGCCTTCACATTTGCATACATTTATCCAACAGCTTACCATTCAAAAACCAAACAGATCTCTGGAGCACAGAGTCAGATAAATGAAAATCCTCCAGTCATGACACATTGTCAGAGTCAGTTCATACAACAAACACCCGTGAGCCAAGGGCATCTCCAGAGCTAGACCTTTTCACACACTTATGTGGTTCTTGCCTGCCCTTTTCCTGGTCCTTCTCACCCTAAAGTACCATCGTTCGGTGTTTTACTTTGTCATTTCCTCTTTTTTTTTTAAAGACAGTTTTATCACATATATGGGGCTTCCCTGGTGGCTCAGAAGGTAAAGCCTCTGCCTGCCTGCAATGCAGGAGACCTGAGTTCGATTCCTGGGTTGAGAAGATCCCCTGGAGAAGGAAATGGCAATCCACTCCAGTACTCTTGCCTGGAAAATCCCATGGACAGAGGAGCCTCATAGGCTACAGTCCATGGGGTCGCAAAGAGTCGGACATGACTGAGCGACTTCATTCACTTTATCACATATATATATATATATATATATATATATGCATGCCTAAAAGAGAGAACTTTTGTTTCCAGTGGTTATTTGAATTGTATTGAAAAAGTATACTATATATTGTTATGTCACGAAGGTCCAGTTTTCTTGTTCTCTGTGGCCTCAACCAATCTTTTTTCACTGCAGTATGGATTCTTTACCAGCTGAGTCACTAGAGAAGCCCAAGAATACCGGAGTGGGCAGCCTATCCCTTTTCCAGGGGATCTTCCCAACCCAGGGATTGAACCAGGGTCTCCTGCATTGCAGACGGATTCTTTACCAGCTGAGCTACCAGGGAATCCCCCTCAAATATACCACCACACATGTATCCGCTTTCCTGTCCACAGGCATTTGGATTGTCTCTAGATTGCTATTAAAATTAGCATCGTTATGAGCATCTTGTCACATCTCTGACACATATGTAAGAGATGCATTTAGAGATGTACCTAGGAGTGAACTCCCCATTGATTCAGTTCAGTTCAGTCAGTAAGCCTTGTCCGACTTTGCGACCCCATGGACTGCAGCACACCAGGCCTGCCCGTCCATCACCAGCTCCTGGAGTTTACTCAAACTCGTGTCCATTGAGTCAGTGATGCCATCCAACCATCTCATCCTCTGTCGTCCCCTTCTGCTCCTGCCTTCAATCTTTCCCAGCATCAGGGTCTTTTCCAATGAGTCAGTTCTTCAGATCAGGTGGCCAAAGTATTGGAGCTTCAGCTTCAGCCTTAGTCCTTCCAATGAATATTCAGGACTAATTTCCTTTAGGATTGACTGGTTTGATCTTCTTGCAATCCGAGGGACTCTCAGAGCCTTTTCCAACACCACAGTTCAAAAGCATCAATTCTTTGGCTCTCAGCTTTCTTTATAGGTTATAAATGTTCAGCTTTACATAATGATGCCAAACTGTCTTATACAATGATGACACCAGTTCACATTCCAGCTAGCAGTGTAAAATATGCATTCTTTTAGTTCCACATTCTGATCAACACTTGGTATTGTTAGACTTTTAAATTTCTGTCAATTTCTGTCAATTACCTGAACATAAAATTCCATCTCATCAGGATCTTGATTTGCATTTCACTGATTACTCTTGAGGTTGAGCAGCTCTTCATAAGTTTATGGCATATTTTCGGGTTAGTAATATGTCTTTCCATTTCTTTTGCTTATTTTTTCTATTGATTTACCATATTGTTATTGCATTGTAAGAGTTCTTAAATGTTTTGATATTTGTGTCTTTTTATACTATCCCTTTCCCTGGTGTGTGTAGTTGTATATATTCTAGTTTATAGCTTGATTTTTCATTTTCTTTAATATGTCTTTTTTGATTAACAAAATTTCTTAATTATAATATTCTTAAATTTTTTAGTCTCTTATACTTTGTGCTTTTTATCTTTATTTTTTTTCCCTATCCTAAAATGAGAAAGATATTCTTATTACATTACATAAGAGTTTGAAAGTTTTTACAGTGACCCTTGGGTCTCTCATTCATCTGAAATTCATTTTTGGTGTGGTGTCAGGCAGTGATCCAATTTCACCTTTTTCCTCCCATGATGAGTGACCATTTTATCAACACCTTGGTAAATAGAATCTCATCTTCCCACTGATCCATCAAACTACTTGCATCCATATATTAGATTCTATATAAATGTGCCTTAGTTTCTGGAGTCTCTATTCTATTACAATGGTAGGAATAAATTTTATCATTTTGTCCATCCAACACTTTTCCTTTCATTTCTTTTTAGAGACTTCCTCTTCTCTCTCTGTTGGCCTTCCTACAGATGTAGACAGATGACCCAGGCTCACCAGCAAGCATTCTCTGTCTCCTGAGCAAGGTGATTAGTTTAAAACTGGTCATCTGATTAATTAAAGAGTTAAGAAAAGAGAAAGCATCACTGAATGAGAGCAGAGGCAGCTGCTTGATGATAGCCTTTGAGCACCTGGATCCAGCTGTGCCTGAAGCAGGTCCCCTTTGCAATTCCCAATTACATATGCTAATGAATGCTCCTTGATAAACTTAAGGAGAGTTTTTATCTCTTGCAATTAACAAACACATATGGCCACAGTCTCACCTACCTGCAGGTGAATCAAGAGAATCTATGGCAGAGTCTTTTTTTCAAACACTGTCTCTCCCTCTCTCTGTGTGTGTTAGTCAGTCATGTCCAATATTTTGTGACCCCATAGACTGAGACTGCCAGGCTCCTCTGTCCATGGAATTCTCCAGGCAAGAATACTAAAGTGGGGAGCCATGCCCTTCTCCAGGGGATCTTCCCTACCCAGAGATCCAACCTGGGTTTCCTGCACTCCAAGCAGATTCTTTATCATCTTAGCCACCAGGAAATGCCATGTTTCTCCCTCTGCTCCCACCCAAAGACAAACAGAAGTGAGATTAAGTTCAAAAATCTCCAAGCAACACTGTTAAGACTTTAATTAAATCCTAGAACTCATTATTTAGGTAATTCAATGTGGAAATCCCATATAAAGAACATATAAAAGTGAAACCACTGTGACTGAGAAAAGGCTGAGGATGCATACAGACCTCCTTATGCTGGCCTAAGAGCCATCCATTTCCGCAGATTATGAACGTGATCATCTTAGCCTGGAGAATTTCCCTAGCAGGTCTAACTAGACCATTAAAAAAAAAAATTAAAAAAAAATATATATTTTCCTTTTAGAGTGGGTGACTTTAGGCCATTCAGTCTGGAAATAACAGATAACAGGGCAGTTATCTTTGGAGGCCGTTCTTAATCCCTAGCAGTAACAGATGTCATCAGCGTGGGGAGGATGCTGACTTTTCCGTTCCCTGGAGCAAGGGGAGAGGAGGCAGAGGGGCCTTTTGCTAGACTAAGAGTCATAGTGGATCCAGCGGGGGACCTGGGAACAGCGGCTTCCGGTTTCTTCCTCCTTCCACTCTGCCTTCGGATTTATGACCCTTTCTGCTCCTGCCTCCATTGCCTCAGCACCTGAACAGTCTCCTAGTGGGAGGTGCAAATCAGCCTGTCTTTGCACTTCTGTTTGAAGTCAGATCTCTCCAGGGGAACCATCTTATCACCTGGAATCCCACTGCCTGTTGCAATCTTGGCTCATGTGTGTGTGCTAAGTTGCTTCAGTCATGTCTGACTCTTTTATGACCCCATAGACTGTAGCCCACCAGGCTCCTCTTTCCATGGGATACTCCAGGCAAGAATATTGGAGTGGGGTGCCATTTCTTCCTCCAGGGGATCTTCCTCACCCAGGGATTGAACCCACCTCTCTTACATCTCCTGCATTGACAGGTGGGTTCTTTACCACTAGCACCACCTGCGAAGCCCTGAAATCTTGGTAGCTTGATTCAAATCCTATAATTCCATGGTCAGTGGATTCCAAAGTCCTCCCCCACATTTATTTATTTCTTAAACACTTAAATTGTGCCAGGATCCTCTGCTTTGGGAAAAATATGGAAGGTTTATGGGAAAATAAGAAAGAGAAACAAACCTGGCGGAAGGTTTACAATAGGGTAAATGATAATAAGGTAAGTGATAGACTCAAAATTCAACTTGATCTTCAAAGATAAAGCCAAGGTGAAATTGGCATTATGAGACTGGACAGGGAGAAATGCAAGATTTTCCATTGCAAGTTTTTTTTTTTTCCTTTAAGTTAAGAATAGAATGAAAGAATGAATAATATATATGTCTGAATGTTGTGGGGCTTCTCAGGTAGCTCTAGTGGTAAAAAAATTCGCCTGCCAGTGCAGAAGACATGGATTCAGTCCCTTCATCAGGAAGATCCCCTGGTTGAATAGGAAATGGCAACCCATTCGGGTATTCTTGCTGGGAGAATCCCACGGACAGAGGAGCCTGGCAGGCTCAGTTCAGTTCAGTTCAGTCGCTCAGTTGTGTCAGATTCTTTGTAGCCTCGTGAACTGCAGCACACCAGGCTTCCCTGTCCATCATCAACTCCCGGAGTTCACTCAAACCCATGTCCACTGAGTCGGTGATGCCATCCAACTATCTCATCCTCTGTTGTCCCCTTCTCCTGCCCTCAATCTTTCCCAGCATCTGGGTCTTTTCCAATTTGTCAGCTCTTTGCATCAAGTGGCCAAAGTATTGGAGTTTCTGCTTCAACATCAGTCCTTCCAATGAACACCCAAGACTGATCTCCTTTAGGATGGACTGGTTGGACCTCCTTGCTGTCCAAGGGACTCTCAAGAGTCTTCTCCAATACCACAGTTCAAAAGCATCAGTTCTTCAGTGCTCAGCTTTCTTTATAGTCCAACTCTCACATCCATGCATGACCACTGGAAAAACCGTAGCCTTAACTAGACAGACCTTTGTTAACAAAGTACTGTCTCTGCTTTTGAATATGCTATCTAGGTTGGTCATAACTTTTCTTCCAAGGAGTAAGCATCTTTTAATTTCATGGCTGCAGTCAACATCTGCAGTGATTTTGGAGCCCCCCCAAAACAAAGTCAGCCACTGTTTCCACTGTTTCCCCATCTACTTGCCATGAAGTGATGGGTCTGATGCCGTGATCTTAGTTTCCTGAATGTTGAGTTTTAAGCCAAATTTTTCACTCTCCTCTTTCATTTTCATCAAGAGGATCTTTAGTTTTGTAGCCTGGCAGGCTACAGTCCATGAAATTGCAAAAGAGTTGGACACAACTGAGCATCTGAGCAGAATACAGCACATGGATGATGTAGCTATGCTTAAAAATAAGAAACGGAAATCTCTTTGGATGGAGGAAGCCAGTACAGAGTATGATTCAGCCCGTCCCTAGACCCTGTGGAGCTCCTAGAGGGTCAAACCCACAGGAGCAACCCCCAATTCAGGGCACACGCTGGCACAAATGGAAGCTCCTGTATTTTGGTTCAAAAAACTCAACTAGAAACAAAACTTTTAAGAGATTCAAGACCTATTGACTACAGATCATGCTTTCTACCCTCTACAGGTAACAGTCAAAATACCTTTGCACAGCATATGAGCCTCTATGACTTAGTTCTGTCTACTTTCCATTCCATAATTGCTTCTCATGAGAAAAAAACCAAGCTTGCAACAAATCAGTTATTTTGAAAACTAACAAAATAGGCAATAGAACTCAGTCAGTTCAGTTCAGTCGCGCAGTCGTGTCTGACTCTTTGCAACCCGATGAATCGCAGTACGCCAGGCCTCCCTGTCCATCACCAACTCCCGGAGTTCACTCAGACTCACGTCCGTTGAGTCCATGATGCCATCCAGCCATCTCATCCTCGGTCGTCCCTTTCTCCTCCTGCCCCCAATCCCTCCCAGCATCAGGGTCTTTTCCAATGAGTCAACTCTTCACATAAGGTGGCCAAAGTACTGGAGCTTCAGTTTTAGCATCATTCCTTCCAAAGAAATCCCAGGGTTGATCTCCCTCAGAATGGACTGGTTGGATCTCCTTGCAGTCCAAGGGACTCTCAAGAGTCTTCTCCAACACCACAGTTCAAAAGCATCAATTCTTCTGTGCTCAGCCTTCTTCACAGTCCAACTCTCACATCCATATATGACCACAGGAAAAACCATAGCCTTGACTAGA
>SJXQ01009821.1:0-19545 GCA_006408695.1 Aepyceros melampus | reverse complement strand
TGCTTTGTTTGGTGCTGAAATCTTATTAATTTGAGGGTGGAATATTTTCCTGTGGATCAGAAGCTCCGTCTGACAATGAGTCTTTAAACTTGTTAACATACGTGAACCATGAACTTCCAGATGTTCAAGCTGGATTTAGAAAAGGCAGGTGAACCAGAGATCAAATTGCCAACATCTGCTGGATCATTGAAAAAGCAAGACAGTTCCAAAAAACATCTATTTTTGCTTTATTGACTACACCAAAGCCTTTGACTGTGTGGATCACAACAAACTGTGGAAAATTCTTAAAGGGATGGGAATACCAGATCACCTGACATGCCTCCTAAGAAATCTGTATGCAGGTCAAGAAGCAAGAGTTAGAACTGGACGTGGAACAACAGACTGGTTCCACATTGGGAAAGGAGTAGGTCAGGCTGTACATTGTCACCCTGCTTATTTAACTTATATGCAGAATGCATCATGTAAGTGCCGGGCTGGATGAAGCACAAGCTGGAATCAAGATTGCTGGGAGAAATATCAATAACCTCAGATACGCAGATGATACAACCCTTATGGCAGAAAGTGAAGAGGAGCTAAAGAGCTTCTTGATGAAGGTGAAAGAAGAGAGTGAACAAGTTGGCTTAAAGCTCAATATTCAGAAAACTAAGATTATGGCATCCGGTCCCATCACTTCAAGGCAAATAGATGGGGAAACAATGGAAACAGTGAGAGACTTTCTTTTTGGGGGCTCCAAAATCACTGCAGATGGTGACTGCAGCCATGAAATTAAAAGACGCTTACTCCTTGGAAGGAAAGTTATGACCAACCTAGATAGCATATTGAAAAGCAGAGACATTACTTTGCCAACAAAGGTCCGTCTAGGCAAGACTATGGTTTTTCCTGTGGTCATGTATGGATGTGAGCGTTGGACTGTGAAGAAAGCTGAGCTCTGAACAATTGATGCTTTTGAACTGTGGTGTTGAAGACTCTTGAGAGTCCCTTGGACTGCAAGGAGATACAACTGGTCCATCCTAAAGGAAATCAGTCCTGAATATTCATTGGAAGGACTGATATTGAAGCTGAAACTCCAATATTTTGGCCACTTGAAGCAAAGAACCAACTCATTGGAAAAGACCCTGATGCTGGGAAAGATTGAAGGCAGGAGGAGAAGGGGACAACAGAGGATGAAATGGTTGGATGGCATCACTGACACAATGGACATGAGGTTGAGTCAACTCTGGGAGTTGGTGATGGACAGGGAAGCCTGGCGTGCTGCAGTCCATGGGGTCACAAAGATTCAGACATGACTGAGTGACTGAACTGAACATCCAAAAATAATTAAAGGGACCCTTTGTGAAAATTTTGGAAATGCCTGGTCAAAATGGATCCAGACGGAATTACTGCAACAATACTGGTGCCTACTGACCAGGTTGACACAGCCTGACATTGGCAACAATTCACAGCTTGATGTTGACAACAATTCCAACCTAAGGTAAAATGTCATCGCTCTTAGAAGATGGGGGAACTCCACAGCTGTGAATTGTTTCTGCTGAGAGTCATACTCACATATAGTTTGCCACCTGTCAGATAAGAGAGGGGCTTCCCAGGTGGTGCTAATGGTAAAGAACCCACCTGCCAATGCAGGAGGCATAAGAGACATGGGTTCGATCCCTGGGTCAGGAAGATCCCCTGGAGGAGGGCATGGAAAGCCACTCTAGCATTCTTGCCTGGAGAATCCCATGGACAGAGGAGCCTGGCAAGCTATCATCCATAGGGTCACAAAGAGTCGGGTGCACTGAAGTGATTTAGCACACACATACAAACACACACACAGATGAGAGAGAGCACAGTGTCCTGGATGTGCACAAGGTATTAACAGAAGTTTCTGATCACCACTGGATGAAAAGGGAGATAGGACTACATGGTGGCGGCTCTATAATAAAAGTCATAATAAAATTAATTTGGAGCACATTTTTTTCTTTTTGCAAAGAACTTCCACATGTATTATGTTGTTTAGTTCAGTTTAACCAACAATAACTTGATGAAGCAAAAAAGGAAGATATTATTTCTATTTTTATAAGCTGGGGCTCAACAAGGTAAAGGGTTTGCTTAAGATATCACAAGTGGTAATCTTGAAGCTGGAATGTGTTAGCATTCTTATGCGATGTCGGTGCTGTGTAACAAATACCACAAAACTGTAGCAGCATGCAAAAATGGGTATTTATTGCTCATGCATCTGGGCTATCAGTTAGGCACCTCTGTTGGTCTTGGCTGGATTCACTCTCCCGCCTAGGGTTTGGCTCTTTGGTCTCTGATCTACAATGGCCTTGGCTTGAATGACTGAAGAGACTTCACTCTATGCCAGCATCCTTCATCTACCAGCTCATAAGCCTGGGCATGCCCTCTGGGCAACGGCAGAACATGACCATGAGCAGAGACACACAAGTGCTTTCCCAAGCCTCTGACGTCATCTCACTGTCCAAAGCATATCACATGTTCAGAGTAAAAAATCAGAATCAAAAGGAAGCAGGGATGAATATGTGCGCCCACTAATATTTACCACTTGAAATATTAACCTATGGTTTTCTGCTTCGATTGTGTTCTGTTCTGTTCTGTTCTACTCTTTTCTATTCTAATCATGGAGTCTCTTTTTCCTTTTCTAATATATATATCACTTCTAAACTGAAGCACACTTTCAAGGGAAATAGCTGGGCCTTAAAGAATGAATGTGATTTCTACTCAGATATATTAGGCTTCCCTGGTGGCTCAGAGGGTAAAGAATCTGCCTGCAATACAGGAGACCTGAGTTCGATTCCTGGGTCAGGAAGATCCCCTGGAGAAGGGAATGACAATCCACTGTAGTATTCTTACCCAGAGAATCCCATGGACAGAGGAACCTGGTGAGCTACAGTCCAGGGGGTCACAAAGAGTCGGACAAGACTAAGTACTCATTATACTCTCATTCGCTTACAAATATTTATTGCCTACTGTATGCTAGTTACTATACTGAGAAGCTTGTCATTTATAAGTGAAGAGTAATGTCACCTCGACATTCTTTTTTAAAGATTTTTTATATGACCATTTTTTAAGTATTAAATTTGTTGCAGTATTGCTTCTGCTTTATATTTTCGTTTTTTTGGCCACAAGGCATGTGGGATCTTAGCTCCCCAACCAGGGATTGAACCCGCACCCCCTGCTCTGGAAGGTGAAGTCTCAACCACTGGACTGCCAAGGAAATCAAATCATATTAGTATAAAATGTTTTCTATTTAAGCTCCCCTTAGTATATTCAAAAGCAGAGACATTACTTTGCCGACTAAGGTCCGTCTAGTCAAGGCTATGGTTTTTCCTGTGGTCATGTATGGATGTGAGAGTTGGACTGTGAAGAAGGCTGAGCGCAGAAGAATTGATGCTTTTGAATTGTGGTGTTGGAGAAGACTCTTGAGAGTCCCTTGGACTGCAAGGAGATCCAACCAGTCCATTCTGAAGGAGATCAACCCTGGGATTTCTTTGGAAGGAATGATGCTAAAACTGAAGCTCCAGTACTTTGGCCACCTTATGCGAAGAGTTGACTCATTGGAAAAGACCCTGATGCTGGGAGAGACTCTTGAGAGTCCCTTGGACTGCAAGGAGATCCAACCAGTCCATTCTGAAGGAGATCAACCCTGGGATTTCTTTGGAAGGAATGATGCTAAAACTGAAGCTCCAGTACTTTGGCCACCTTATGCGAAGAGTTGACTCATTGGAAAAGACCCTGATGCTGGGAGGGATTGGGGGCAGGAGGAGAAGGGGACGACCGAGGATGAGATGGCTGGATGGCATCATGGACTCGATGGACGTGAGTCTGAGTGAACTCCGGGAGTTGGTGATGGACAGGGAGGCCTGGCGTGCTGCGATTCATGGGGTCGCAAAGAGTCGGACACGACTGCGCGACTGAACTGAACTGAACTTCTATTTAAATCTCCCATACAGATACCAGCACCTGAGAAATAAAGGGGAAAGCAGGTTGCAGTGCAGTTCAGCAGTTCTGCTCAATTATCTCACACAGCTCCTGTAGTAGCTGCTGCATCTTCGCAATCTTACACACCAAATGCACCTTCAATTCCTTTCTCTCTCCTCCCAGACCTGACCCTACTCATGAAGAGTCGGCAGTTCTTTACCTACTGTAGCACGCCTGCAACTACCTCAAATTTCAAAATTCCGTTCAGTTCAGTTGCTCAGTCGTGTCTGACTCTTTGTGACCCCATGGACTGCAGCACGCCAGGCTCCCCTGTCCACCACCAACTCCCAGAGCTTGCTCAGACTCATGTCCATCGAGTCGGTGATGCCATACAACCATCTCATATTGAACAGGTCAGAAAAAGCAGGGCCATTTCTCCCCAGGCTCTCAGATAGGATGCCATATGTATTGACATTTTAGAGCTGGAAGTGACAAAGGATCTTTTAGTTCAGCCATCTTCAAAATCCTTATTTTTATTTATTGGGTTGGCCCCAAAAGTATTTTCATCAGGAAGCAATGGAATTCCCTCTTCAAATTTCCCAAGGAAATCTTGGGTAAGGCCCATGACTCCAAAGAGATGGAAGCAGACTTTTCTGGTTAAATGCAGAGTAGAGTATTCAGAGTCCCACCAACTCAGCTTGGACCAAGCTAAAACTAATGGAAACATTGTGAAAGAAAGCAAAATGTCCTTACATAAACTGTGCCCATTTGGAAGATCGAGTTTTTTTTTCCTTCTGTAGCACCAACAGGTGCTAATTTATGGCATGTATGTTGCCACCCCACTTCCTGTCCCTGTGCAGGCATGACTAACAAAGTATAGCACTCTTTCCTACTAAACCTGAATTTCACATCAGAGTTCTTATAAGTAAAGAACTCCAAAATGTCACTATTTATCAGTACACTTTTGAGTTTGCACTGAAGATGAAATCTATTTGCAGTTCCTGTGAGACCTTCTATTTAGAGACACATGCACGCACACAAGTGTGCACACACACAAGTATGTTTTCTTTTGCACACATTACCTGCCCTGTCTTTAATACTGATGTTCCCTGGCTATCCACTCACGTGAACAAGCTATGAACTCTAGAGTTAGCTACATAATTACAGCCAGCTCTTAGAATCTCAACTGCCTCCCTCACCCATGTGGAATAAGTCTTAAGCAAACAGCCTGTCCACACTCCTGTAACTGTGATGAAACAAATACTAGTAAATGTGTGGGTGTTTGAAGAATCCCCCTCTATTAGGGCACAAGGCATTTTCTAAAGTGAGAAATGACATTTATATTGGGTTACCCAAAAAGTTTGCTTGTATTTTTCCATAGCAGGATATGGAAAAACACAAGCAAATTTTTTTGGCCAGCCTGGTATATCTAAACAGTTTACTACTTTCCACCAATCCAAAACATGTTTATACCCCTCCTTCACTAAACTAGTCTGACCTGAAAGAGTTAGAAAAGGTGAGCAGCATCTTAGTGGATTTAAGGTCTGGATGTTATCTTTAAGAGATCTTTGTTTTCATGAATCAGTTTTCCCCCACCTTGCCTGCTTAGTCTTTGGAGTGAGTTAGATCAGGGTCCACCTCTCAGCTCTGTCTCTTGCTTGCTATGGGATCAAACATAGTTTCTTATTTGAAATATCTCAAAGTTCTGTTAGCCCAAAGTTATTGTAAAGAAGACATACCAGTGTTTCAGTGTCCCTAAAGTCAAGAACCTGAGGCTCCAGTAGCTGCCCTGTGCTTTAAAGATCCCTGTGAATTTCAGTGTCTTCATTTGTCCAAGGCAGTAAGGTTTGTATTCCGTGAGGCAGCCATTGCAGATGCACCAGATTTTTCCATCAAGAGAAATCTTTTCATTCAGCTACAAACCATGGAAATCTTCCTGTTTGCCTTCTTTTGATCTGAGGCCAGCAATTCCTGAGAAGCCTAAGCCAGGGACTGTGCATAGCAGGGGCACAAAATCCTGACATTTCTTCTTTAATGGGCAACCTTGGCTCCGGAGCTCTCAGCTGGATTGGCTGAGACTTAGAGCTGGGCCGTGGTCATGATTGTGACCAGTGCCATTCTTTTCTTTTCACAAATGTCAGATCTGACAGACAATTAGAAAGCTTTCCTTGTCATTCTGTCTTCCCTGCTCCTTCATCATTCACTGGTATTATCCTCTTTCTCCCTTCAAGAAACCACTTGCACTCCTAACTCCATTTCAATGCCCGATCCTTGATTGACCCAAGCAGCATACACATTGAGATATATTCATGTTTTAACAAATAAGATCATGTTAAAAATGATTCTGCTTTCTCTTTCCTTTACCATTTTAGCTTTAGACTTGAGTAGGGTGAATGGGATGCTTAGGAGATCATATGTGTTGGTTTGACTGAAACAGTGCCAACTGATCCCTTTTGTCCAGATGTCCCTTGCGACCTAACATTTGCTACTATAAAACCTGTTTGGGAGACCATGCATTGTGGTCTCCCTAGTGATACATCTTTCATTCCTTCCATTTCTAAAATTTTAAATGCTCCTATATATTTCCAAAAAAGCTCAATATATCCATCAATGTGATGATGTTCTATCCATTCATATAGTCATTAAATTCTAAAAATATTTACTGAGTTTAATTCAATACAATATTATAGACTGTAGGACTTGGATAAAAGACAGTAAATACTTGAGTAACATTTTAGATCAAGTTGTATTTTATTTTACTTTTTTAATTTAAATTTATTTATTTTAATTGGAGGCTAATTACTTTACAATATTATATTGGTTTTGCCGTACATCAACATGAATCCGCCATGGGTGTACACATGTTCCCAATCCTGAACCCCCCCCCCCCCATCTTATTGGCTAAAAGACTAATTTGAAACATCGATTTTTCCTTGATTTTCTATTTCACAAAGAACATTTGTAATGGTTAGTCTACCATGACAGACCCTTCCTCCACTGGGGAAATAACATGCTGCTGTTGCTGCTGCTGCTAAGTCACTTCAGTCCTGTCCGACTCTGTGCGACCCCGTAGACGGCAGCCCACCAGGCTCCCCCGTGCTACTATTGGGTAAACTTCCCTGGGCAGTGGCAACCATAGTGCAGGTTGCTGACTTCAGCTAGATTATATTTGACAGATTGAAAGCTCACAGGTGCTGAAGTAAACCAGAAAACATTTGTCTTTCTTAGTAGGAGAATTGGAAGGATTTAAGTTGGCTATGTTGTTTTTTTCACTTAAACATGTTTTAATGGTACAATTCCATACTACAAAAGTTACGTTGCCAGGTGATGGGCTGCTATGTGTTAAAGCATTACAGATTCTTTACATTATTCATAATTTTGGTGCAAATTCATTAAATACCTTTCCTAGAATATTCACTTCTTTATATAAGAGACACTCTTGGGATTTTTCCATGTTTCTAGTGGTTTAAAAAAGCCTCCTTGTGTCCACTCCTCCACAAATCCTCATTTGCCCTTCCCATGGCAAAATCTGGGCTTCTCTGGTGGCTCAGAGGGTAAAGAATCTGCCTGCAGTGCGGATAGACATGAGTTCAATCCCTGGGTCAGAAAGATCCCCTGGAGAAGGGAATGGTTACCCACTCCAGTATCTTTGCCTGGAGAATTCCTTGGACAGAAGAGCCTGGCAGGTTACAGTCCATGGGGTTGCAAAGTGTCAGACATGTTTGAGTGACTAACACTTTCACTTTGGCAAAATCTAATAAGCAGGGTTCAAGTGGGATATCAGAGTATACTCATTTTTTATTGAAGTATAGTTTATGTACAATATTATGTTAGTTTCAGGTATATAGAGTAGTGATTTGACATTTAAATAAATTAAAAAATAGTCACAGCAATAAGTCTAGTAACCATCTGTCACCATACAAAGTTATGACAGTATTCTTCACTACATTCCTTATGCTGTATATTACATCCCTATGACCTAATTTATTTTTATAACTGGAAGTCTGTAGTCTTAATCCACTTCACCTAAGGGAATACTCATTTTGAACACAATGGAACAATTGTTTCTGAAGTCAGCATCTACTTTGCATTCTAAGAGCTAGCTTGGCTAGATTCTACTTCAGCTGAAAGACTGGAAAAAAATGATACATGTCAAAAGATGAATAACCTAAGCATTGGTTATTCCAGAGACTAATTACATCTCTAACTATTCCCTAATTTAAATTCTCTCTTTAAATCAGGAAATGCTTGAAACTAACATAGTTGTATACTCAATTCTGTTTTCTTATTGTTTATGCTATTCATTGGCCTCAGACAGTTCTGAATTTCTACTTAGGGCACAAAACTTAGGTCTTGATATTTATTGTATAAAGTAAGACATTTTAAAAGATTTTTAATATTACAAGGTGCCATGGTAGATTATCACTTAAGTCTTTCAAGCAGTTGCCTTAAATTTTGTACAAATATCACTTTGATTATGGAGAAAGTATGAATTGTTCCACAGCATATGAGGTATGAATAAGGTTACAATTAATCATTTTCCCTAAGTTAACTAAAATCAGCTCCAATCCCTACCTATAAGTCCTGCATCACTCTTTTGGGAGGACATCTCTTCCCCTCTTCTACAAAGTCATTATTCAAGTCAGGAAAGTGGAAATCATTGTAGATGTTTCTAGCCAGAAGACATTTTTTTAAAAGATTTTTTTGATGTGGACCAGTCTTTCAGAAGTCTTTATTGAATTTGTTACAATATTGCTTCTCTTTTATGTTTTTGTTGTTGTTTTGTTTTGTTTTGTTTTGACCAAGAGGCATTTGAATCTTAGCTCACAGACCAGGGATTGAACTCACACCCCCTGCGTTGGAAGGTGAAGTCTTAACCACTGGACCATCAGGGAAGTCCCCAGAAGGAATTTTTTATACAGGGAGACAGAGGCTTCCATAGACTTTGTACTGCTACTGAAATGAACAAAGCAGAAAATGCAGGGATCAGAGGAGACTGTTACTCATCACCTCAAGCGTCTGTAGGAGCCATATGACTTCCAGAGATGCTTGGAAGAGGCTGAGAAGCATCAAAACCCTGTCTGTTTCAGCCCAGCCCTTGCCTACAACGTCTATAGGAGAAGAAATGGATTTTTCTTTTATTACATTTTCCAAATTTCACACAAGACCCTTTCCATGGTGTCTTCTAAGCTAAAGAGTTGTTCTTAAGGGGATCCTGAACATATACTTCTGGGATTTCGTTTCTGGGGTGACATAGAAGAGCAAAAAGGATACAGATTCAGGGGATACAACATCTGACATCGTATTGCCACCCTGGAAGGCACACATAGCCCCAGTAAGACAGCCTCCCATGTTTCTCATCATGATAGCCCATGGTTCTTAGTCCATGACTGTTTCCACTGCTCTTATGTTTTGCTGTGACTTGTAGCTGCAGACAAGCAATCCCATTTACATGCCCATTTTTCTTTAGGTTTGGAGACCTTGGTCCAAGTCCCTTTGCAAGTGAACAAGATCATCCCAATGAGGCTATCTCTTTATAAAGAGTTCTCCCCTGGCTAAGTCAGCATTGACCCACCTTGCAGGCTCCCTGGGCTGTGGAATTAGGCTCCAACCTACTAACCAAGTCCTACCATCACCTGCTGCACCATCACACTCCAGCCCCACCGTCCACTACCCAGAACATGCCACGGTTTTCCCTCTGTCCCAATTGTGGAGTTACATCTAACATAGTTTAGAAAAAATTTTAAGCACAAAGATTGTTCTGACTGCTTCTTCAACAGTAATGCTTAATTGTATCCATGGGCCTCTCTATGCCCTCTCAACAGAAAACTCTGTTATAAGGTAGACTTCTGTTGCCACCCACATGAAAATATCTCCTTCAGAGGCCTGAAACCCAAAACCTGATTAGCCTCCAGTAGAGGAAAGGGAACCCCAAACCTTAGGGAGAGAAACACCCAAATGGCTTCCTAGTGGGGTAAAAATCACTTTTCATTCTTTCCCAGTCAATATTCATCAGGGAGAGCTTGGTGCTGTTTCTCTTTAAGTCACCCCGTCACATCAAATTTGCAATAAATCAACCTACCACACTTGCTAGAAGACTGTCTTTTCCCATAGATGCTGAAGTTGAAAAGCTCTCCTCTCGGGAAATCATTGTGGATCTAGGGCTGTGTCTGTCTCCCGGAACTTAACTGCTGTTAAATGAGGATGGATTCTTACTTTATGCTCATCTCTTCAAGGAGGAATCAAAGCTCAGGGATCCCCTTATATGACTTTGTGAGGAGAACTAGTGATGTTCTTAGATGCAGGTATGGGGGGGTAGTAACACTAGGTTTGGAGGATAGGGAAGGGCAGGAATTCTTAGAGCTCTTGCACAAGGGATGTGGTAAATGGCTCATTGGAGGGACCAATAAGGGAGAGAGTAAGGGAGTGAGTAAGCAAGCCACAGGGAGTTGATGGGCATGGGAGACAAAACGCTTAGGGCAACTGAGCTGAGTAAGAGGCTGCAGAGCATCCAAGTATGAAGAATTAGAATCCTGAAAGGTACATATTCATACCTGACCAACAAGGAGAGACGGAAAAGAAGAATTCAGGATCTGAAACTTGATTGATTTGTAGAAGTGGAGCAGGTACAAAGTCTTGAGATGAAGCCCAGAGTTGAAGCTAAGCAGATGGAATTCAGAGGGTCTAATGCCAACATATGGGATAACCCTATGGATAAACGCCATAGTGGAAAATCACAGAACAGGCCAAGTGCAGAAATATACAAAAGTAAGTAGGTTAACACCCATCCAGAAAGTCCACCAGTAGAAAAGGGGACTCCTTTGGGATTTCCCTCAAGGTCCAGTGGTTAAGACTTTGTGCTTAAAAAAAAAAAAGGCTCCATGCTTCCACTGTAGGAGGGATGGTTCGATCCCTAGTCAGGAAACTAAGAGCCCAGATACCATGGCACAACCAAAACGAAAAAGAAAGTAGGACTCCAACTGCTTGGTTGGGGTTCAGATGGATATTATAATCTCTGAGAAGACAGGGCAGGCATAACCAAGACAGAAAGCCATGCCTAGATGATTATGGTATAGAGCAGATTACTGGTTCAAAGACTCATGTCATAACTTATTCACTACTAAAAGAGTACAAAGTGTCCTAAAAATAAAAAAGAGTTTCAGCTGTGAGAGTCAGGAATAAAGCCATAATTGAAATGAAAAAATTAATAATACAATAACTAGTTATATAATAACTAATAATATAATAATATGGTAACAATATAACTGTAGACATATTACCATTTCCAAGAACTCTGCTTTATCTTTTTCATATTATTTCCTTTAATCATTATAACTATGAGTGACATAGGTTTTTTATCTGATTTAACAGATCGAAGTCCCAGGGAGTTAAATTATCAAAATCATACACTTTGTAAGGGGCAGAGCCATGAATTGAACTCAAGGCTCTCTTATTTCAATTATGATTAAATGCGAAGCACAGAATTGAGCTTGATTTCCCTCAGTCATTGTAGTGACCAAGAATATTTTCCAAAGATGGCTGCAGCATGGTTTTCTGCAATGTCACTTTACCCCTCCCCCATTAAAAAGAGTCCATTTCTCCACTCCCTTGACCTGGGCATAGAATATGGCAGAAGTGATGCTGTCCCACTTCAGGATTCAGTTCTTAACTGGCCTAGAAATTTCCACTTATAGCCTCTAGGAATGTGTACTCCTAAGAATGCTCCATCACAGAACACAACCACTGTGCTGCAGGAAGCCTAAGACACATGGAAAAAGTCACATGTAGCCCAGTTGACAGCTCTAGCTAGGTCCTTGCTGACATCTAGAATCAACTGTCAGGACTTATAGTGGGCTGTTGTGGCCATCCAGTCTAATTGAGCCTTTCGATGACTCTAGCCTCAGCTGCCATTTATATGACTGAACTGCATGAGAACTGTCCAGATGAGCCCAGAATCGTGTGAATTAACAATATACTGTTCTTTCTAGCCACTAAGGTTTGGAATAATTTGTTATATAGTAAAAGATGAGACTGCAACTCAAGGTAAAATGTGATCCTAGCTATTGAGAATGAGCCTGGACATGAGGGTTGGATGTTGTGGGTGGGGGGGTGGAGGATAGGGGAGACTGTAAAGTAACTGCATGATACCTCAGTTACTTTTAAGTTTGGAGTAGAAGATGAGTAAGGTAATTAACATGCAATTTTGTACCCGTTACTTAGCTTCATTGTGATAGTTGTCCTGTTAGTTTTCTATGCACATAAAAAATTACTATGAACTTAGTCACTTAAAACACATATAGTCTCAAGTTTCCATGCATCAGGAATCCGGACAGAATTTAGCTGGATCCTTTACTCAGAGTCTTGTAAGCCTACAATCAAGGTGTTGGCCAGACTGTGTTCTCATCTGGAGCTTGGGAGCCTCTTCCTGGCTCACCTGGTTGTTGGCAGAATTCAATTCCATGTGACTGTAGGGCTGTGATTCTTGGTTTCTAGAGGCCACCTGCAGTGCCCTGCCACATGGCACTCTCCAGGAACTCACTTCTTCACACCCAGTGGGAGGGTATCTCTAGTGCATGCTAGCAACAGAGATGGACGGATGGATGGCTAGATAAGATAGATGGGGAAAAAATGTTTATATTAAAATAACATAACCACAGAAGTGACACCCTTTGCCTTTGCCATATTTCATTTTCTTTTGGCCATGCCACATGGCTTCTGGGATCTAAATTCCACAACCAGATATTAAACCCATGCCCCCTGCAGTGGAGTTTTAATCACTGGTCTGCCAGGGAAGTCCCCACCTTTGCCATATTCTGTTTATTAGCAGCAACTTAAAGGGTCTGGGTCTGCCTACACTCAAGGGATGAGATTACTCATGAAACCAACACTGGAATCACTTGAGGATCTGTCCCCAACAGTTTCTCTTCCTTAATATATTCAGCACTCAATATTCATTCATTTGCTCATCCATCCATTCATTCATTCGTTCTCTAGACATGCTCCCTTAAAACCTTGGCATTTACTTTTCCCTCTATCAGGGACACTTCCCCAGAAATTTACACACCTCCTTCTTTCTTCAGATTTTTGTTCAATTACTACCTCATTTGTGAAGGATTTCCTGGACCAGCCTGTCCACAACAGCTGATCTTGGGCCCTCTTACCCTGCTTTATTTTTCTTAATAACTCTTATAAAAATTTGATACATACATGTTTACTGCTTTGTTTCTTCCACCACAGTTTATTCACTACTGAAATCCCAAAACCTGAAACCATGCTTAGCCATAGCTGGAACTCAATAAATATTTGCTAAATGAATAAATAAATAAAAAGTGAATGAATAAACAAACAAATGACTGTTTATTGAACACCTACATATATGAAAGATGGTGCTAATTGCTTTAGGGACCTGAATAGTTTGAGCTATGAAAGAAAGAGTTTGCTAGGAGAGTAACAAAACTTGAGCCTGAGAATGAAGATTTTGGAACAAGAAGGCATTTAAAAATCAAAACCAATCTGAAGCAACTTAAAGGAGGCACCAGAAATTTCTGAAATTCCCAGAGAAAGCACAAATTAAAACTGAGGCAGCTGGAATTAGTTGTTTGACTGAAGACAGGCTCTCAGAAAATTACAACTGTCTCAAAACAAAAATGGAGAACAAATCATTTCAACAGGAGTGGTTTCAAGATTCACTGTTCTCAGAGGCTGAGTTATTAAGAAGACCACTAATTTTGGCAGTATTAAGAAGTGCTTTACCTGAGGGCTGGTGCAGTATGCTAGTTTTAATTGTTCCAGTGGATAAGGTAGCTTCTTGTAGATGCCACTTGACAGGTCCTGGATCATCTTGAGATGTTTTCTAGAGCTGTGTATGATGTTGCAGGTGTGAGTATTGTTCCAGTGAGAAGACATTGAAAAGATTGATTTTCAGATGTGGATCCATGTTGAAAAGAATATGAAGATATTACTTAGAAGCAAATTTTGGAGCTTACAGTAGCTAAAATGAAGAATATTCCTGGGAAATAGAAGAGTATGCAGGGACAAAAATTTAGACTTTTAAAGCTGTTCTTGGCAATGAGGAGTGAGAATGCAAGTGACAGGATGGTATAGTTCAGTGATAAATCACAAATAAAAAACAGTCCACAAGAGGAGAGGACATGGGTCAGTTCCCTTATGTTTCCAGTCTTATTTTTCGATGGTGGGGATCACACCCAAAATGTCAGAATACCCATGGATTGTCAGAGCAGCAAAAGTAGGACTCAGTGGCCCATAGCACTTCCCTCCTTAGCAAAAGAAAAGCATGATTCCAGTTTGCAAGTGTGAAATCAGCTTGCACTTAGGCTTTCAGCTAACTGCTAGCTTCCACTATCCCTTGCCACTGACAAGAAGAGCAGAGGACAGCTGATTGAAACAACAGTGCAAGAATTATGAGTGGGTGATGATAGGGAAGTAAAATTAATTTCACTGTGAACACTGCATCTATTGTCAAAGCACAGTGGGAACTACCTGTGCATTGCCTGGTGCCAACCAGACACAGCATCTATCTGGCGGAGAGATGCAGTAACTGAAAGGATTGGTGGCCAGTAGACACACCCAGCTGCACAACATCTGGGTGCCAAAGCCTTGTATGTTGCAATCAGCTGTTAAATGATCATAGATTGGGAGGAATTGCTATTTCTGCAAAATATAATATGTTTGCAATTTGGCAGTGCCAAATTTTAAAGCAACAGTGCCAGTGAAAGTGTTCTTTGGCAATGTTGGGATCTCGGAGTGGAAAAAAGAAAGATGGCTCACTGAAAGTATTTTTGTCACATAGACAATATGTGTATGTCAGATTTGCCAAAGGAACATTTAAGTTACATTTAAGTTATCTCCGCCTCCTGGAGATCATGGATCAATGGGTCCAAGATTCAGAATCTATATAGTTTTTTAATTCCAAGCGATTCTGATGGGCATTTTGGAGAACCTTGAAAACAAATGACATGAAGGAAGCTTACATGTCCTTGTGTAAATAAAAGATTGAAAGATGTTTAAGAAACAAATAATGTTATAATCTAGGGTTATATAATACTTTGGCCTCAAATGACAGAAGGTCACTGAATTAAAGATCTTAGAGGGCAGATTCTGGTTCAGTACAAAGAGGAACCCTTTCAAAATTCAAGCCGGTAAAAAACCATGATCAAAAATTAATAAATAAATAAGAACCATGATCAAGTGGGTTGATAAAAGTAGGGACCAGACTTCTGTCACATATACAGTTGCACTCATCTCACACACTAGTAAAGTAATGCTTAAAATTCTCCAAGCCAGGCTTCAGCAATACGTGAACCGTGAACTTCCAGATGTTCAGGCTGGTTTAGAAAAGGCAGAGGAACCAAGATCAAATTGCCAACATCTGCTGGATCATGGAAAAAGCAAGAGAGTTCCAGAAAAACATCTATTTCTGCTTTATTGACTATGCCAAAGCCTTTGACTGTGTGGATCACAATAAACTGTGGAAAATTCTGAAAGTGATGGGAATACCAGACCACTTGATCTGCCTCTTGAAGATCCTGTATGCAGGTCAGGAAGCAACAGTTAGAACTGAACATGGAACAACAGACTGGTTCCAAATAGGAAAAGGAATATGTCAAGGCTGTATATTGTCACCCTGCTTATTTAACTTCTATGCAGAGTACATCATGAGAAACACTGGGCTGGATGAAGCACAAGCTGGAATCAAGATTGCTGGGAGAATCTTGCATAACCTCAGATATGCAGATGACACCACTCTTGTGGCAGAAAGTGAAGAACTAAAGAGCCTCTTGATGAAAGTGAAAGAGGAGAGTAAAAACTTGGCTTAAAGCTCAACATTCAGAAAACTAAGATCATAGCATCCAATCCCATCAGTTCATGGCAAATAGATGGGGAAACAATGGCTGATTTTATTTTTGGGGGCTCCAAAATCACTGCAGATGATGATTGCAGCCATGAGATTAATAGACGCTTACTCCTTGGAAGAAAAGTTATGACCAATCTAGATAGCATATTCAAAAGCAGAGACATTACTTTGCTAACAAAGGTCCATCTAGTCAAGGCTATGGTTTTTCCTGTGGTCATGTATGGATGTGAGAGTTGGACTGTGAAGAAGGCTGAGCGCTGAAGAATTGATGCTTTTGAGCTGTGATGTTGGAAAAGACTCTTGAGAGTCCCTTGGACTGCAAGGAGATCCAACCAGTCCATTCTAAGGGAGATCAGTCCTGGGTGTTCATTGGAAGGACTGATGTTGAAGCTGAAACTCCAATACTTTGGCCACCTGATGTGAAGAACTGACTCATTGGAAAAGACCCTGATGCTGGGAAGAATTGGGGGCAGGAGGAAAAGGGGACAACAGAGGATGAGATGACTGGATGGCATCACGACTCGATGGACATGGGTTTGGGTGGACTCTGGGAGTTGGTAACGGACAGGAAGGCCTGGCGTACTGAGATTCATGGGGTCGCAAAGAGTCGGACATGACTGATTGAACTGAACTGAATGGAATACTAGCTTCTGGTGGCAATGAGTATCTTTTTGTCACTTGTCTTGGATTTGTGGAAGAGCTATGAGAACAATTTTATCAATAGAACTTGTACCCTTTAATCCCTCTCACCCACTTTCTCCCTCCACTGTTCTCCTGTTTCTGCTTTTTCTATATCACTATCACCCTCCCTCTCACCAAATTGGGAAAATACTTTTTAGTGATGTTAATAGCTTATAGTCATTGAATGCTTGCTGTTTATCACATAACTTAGGTGTCACATTTAATTCTCACAAAAACCCTATGAGCTAGGTAATTTTCTTATCAAATTTTACAGATGTAGAACCTGGGGCACAGTGAGGATCAATTATTTTCTCAAGGACATGTGACTAATAAGGCGTGCGATTGGTCTATGATTTCCAAAAGTCACATTCTACAGCCAAGACGCATGAATAGTTCACTGCACAATCTCTCTTACCAGATGTCCATGCAACATTTGGCATCACTGACCTCTCTCTTTGAAATACTCTGAGTTTCTATGACACCACAGTTTTAAGGTCTTCCCTTTACTATTCTGCCACTCTGTTCCTAGTTTCCTTTTCTAGCTCCTTCTCCCTTAACTGGAGAAGAAATGGCAACCCGCCCCAGTATTCGTGCCTGGAGAATCCCATCGACAAAGGAGCCTGGTGGGCTACAGTCCATGAGGTTGCAAAGAGTTGGGCATGACTGAGCGAGTAACACACAACACAACCTCCCTTAACAAAACAATGGCTTTCTTGTATCTATGGTCATCATTCCCCTCTCTCTATAGATATCTTAATGCATTCTTCTCATTTTTTCCAATAGAATCTACATACATTGGGCTTTGGAGTTCACATCTTTAGTCTAGGCCACTTTTATGAGATTTTGTAAATATATTTGAGCCCCTACATCACTGCCTCCTAAGCAACTCACAATTAAGCTGTTAAAAGCACAATTCTTGATTTCCAGCCTCTCTTTTAAGAAATAAGATGAGGAGGAACTTCACAGTCATCCTCAACACCCTTCTCTCCTAGTACACCTACACCCAATCCATCATTATGTCTGAGTCCATCCTACTTTTACAATATTTGGAATCTGTTCACTTCTTTCTAATCCATTGCAACTAATCTAGCACAAGTCCATCTCTCATTTGACTATTATAAGGAAAAAACTTATTAGCTTTTTATTTTCTCTTTTGGCCAAGCCATGCAACATGTGGGATCTTAGTTACCCAACCAGGGATTGGACCCATGCACCCTGTATTGGAAGCACAGAGTCTTAACCATTGGACCACCAAAGAAGTCCATATTAGCTCTTTGCTTAGATGTTTTTTCTCCCCCAAGTGGCCCTTCTTACCCAGAAAGCTAGTTCTGAGTGTTGTTCCTATCTCCATGCTGAATGTGTTCCTTCAGGCTTAGGCTGAGAGTGATTTTTCCCCCATATACATAATTTGTTATTATTGCATAACATTCAAGTATATAGTTAAACATAGTTTAATTATTTTTCTATTTAAGTTGTTACTACTTTTCAAAAATTAAGACTTTATCTTTTAGAGAAGTTTTAGGTTGACATAGACATTGAGAAAAAAAATCAACATTCACATATACCACCTCTTCTGTTAGTATGGTACCTTTATTACAATCAATGAACCAGTATCAATACATTATTATTAATTAAAGCCCATTGTTTATTTTGGGTCTCACTATTTAAATTGTAGTCTTATGAGTTTTAACAAATGCATAATGTCATGTATTCACTGTGATCATATCATATAGGAGTTTCACGGCCTTTAAATCTCCTGTGTTTCACCTATCTTTTTAACTTAATTTTTCTTTATTGAAATGTAGTTGATTAACAATATTACATTAGTTTCAGATGTACAGCATACTGATTCAGTATTTTTACAGAATTTAACTCAGATGACATTATATCTACGACTGTGGGCAAAAATCCCTAGAAGAAATGGAGTAGCCATCATGATCAACAAAAGAATATGAAATTCAGTACTTGGATGCAGTCTCAAGAATGACAGAATGATCTCTGTTCATTTCCAAGGCAAACTATTCAATATCACAGTAATCCAAGTATATGCCCTGACCAGTAATGCTGAAGTAGCTGAAGTTGAACGGTTCTATGAAGACCTACAAGACTTTTTAGAACTAACATCCCCAAAAGATGTCCTTTTCATTATAGGGTACTGGAATGCAAAAGTAGGAAGCAAGAAACAGCTGGAGTAACAGGCAAATTTGGCCTTGAAATGCGGAATGAAGCAGGGCAAAGGCTAAAAGAGTTTTGCCAAGAGAACACACTGGTCATAGAAAACACCCTCTTCCAACAACACAAGAGAAGACTCTACACATGGACATCACCAGATGGTCAACACTGAAATCAGATTGATTATATTCTTTGCAGCCAAAGATGGAGAAGCTCTATACAGTCAGCAAAACCAAGACTGGGAACTGACTGTGGCTCAGATCATGAACTCCTTATTGCCAAATTCAGACTTGAAAAAAGGAGGGAAAACCACTAGACCATTCAGGTATGATCTAAATCAAATCCCTTATGATTATACAGTGGAAGTGAGAAATAGATTTAAGGGTCTAGATCTGATAGACAGAATGCCTGATGAACTATGGACAGAGGTTCATGACATTGTACAGGAGACAGGGATCAAGACCATCCCCAAGAATAAGAAATGCAAAAAAGCAAAATGGCTGTCTCAGGAGGCTTTGCAAATAGCTGTGAAGAGAAACAAAAAGCAAAGGAGAAAAGAAAAGTTATGCCCATTTAAATGCAGAGTTCCAAAGAATAGCAAGGGGAGATAAGAAAGTCTTCCTCAGAGATCAATGCAAAGAAATAGAGGACTACAATAGAATGGGAAAGACTAGAGATCTCTTCAAGAAAATTAGAGATATCAAGGGAACATTTCATGCAAAGATGGGCTCAATAAAGGACAGAAATGGTCTGGACCTAACAGAAGCAAAAGATATTAAGAAGAGGTGGCAAGAATACACAGAAGAACTGCACAAAAAAGATCTTCACGACCCAGATAATCACCATGGTGTGATCACTCACCTAGAGCCAGACATCCTGGAATGTGAAGTCAAGTGGGC
>SJXQ01009820.1:85692-137496 GCA_006408695.1 Aepyceros melampus | reverse complement strand
TCTGACTCTTTGCGACCCCATGAATCGCAGCAAGCCAGGCCTCCCTGTCCATCACCAACTCCTGGAGTTCACACAGACTGTAAATCAAAACTACAATGGGGTACCACCTCATAACATTCAAAATGACCATAACTAAAAAGTCTGAAAATAACAAATGTTGGAGAGAGTATGAGGAAAGGGAACCTTTCTACACTGTTTAGGAAAGTAAGTTCTGGTGGTCACTGTGGAAAACAGTACGGAATTTCCTTAGAAGACTAAAAATAACGTTACTGTATGATCCAAGAATCCCATTCCTGGGCATATATTCAGAAAAAACTAAAATTCAAAAAGATACATGCACCCCAACTTTGTAACAGCACTATTCATAACAGCGAAGATATAGAAACAATGACATTTCCGAATAGGAGCATAGGTGGGTAAAGAAAACGCGGTATGTGTGGATATACACACATACACACAAACACACACAACATAGAATGCTACTCAGTCACAAAAATGAATGAAATGATAACATCTGCAGCAATGTGGATGTAACTAGAGATTATCATACTAAGCCAAGTACGTCAGAAAGAGAAAGATAAACAGCATATGATATCACTTCAATATGGAATCTAAAGATTGACACAAATGAACCTATCTATGAAACAAAAATACACTTATGGACATAGAGAACAGACTGGTTGCCACATGGAGGGGTGTGGGGGAGGGATAGAGTGGGAAGTTTGGGTTACCAAATGTAAGCTTTTACATAGAATGAATAAACAACAAGGTCCTTCTATATAGCACAGAGAACTATATTCAATATCCTAATATAAACCATAATGGGAAATAAAATTTTAAAAAGAATCTATATATGTATAATTGAATTATCTTGCTATATAGCAAAAATTAATACAATATTATAAATAACTATACTTCAATTTAAAAAACTACATTTCAGTTGCTTCAACACCAAAATTTCTTCTGACTTGACAATTAACATAATTTGCCTTTTGAAATTAGAGTTGAAAGGAATTCAGTTTTGATAGAGAAGAACGTTAAGATAAAAAGTGATTTAAGTAAAATATTAATCAAGATTTCAACTAATAAATACACGCATTAACACATTCTGCTTTTTAATTTCAATGGAACTAATAATGAACTAGATAGAATAAAACAAAATTGGCACAACGCTCTTCAGTCCTCATCCTTTTAGAAAGAAATAAGATAAATATTTTTTTTTTTTTTAATTAATTTTTATTTTTTAGTTTGTTTTGCTTTACAATACTGTATTCGTTTTGTTACACATTGACATGAATTAGCCATGAGTGTACATGAACTCCCAATCCCGACCCCCTCCTCCACCCTATAAATAGAAATAAATACTGTTTCTATAGGGACTTTTGAAGATAAATTATCACATGCATTCAGAAACCATTAAAATTCAATAGTGAAATAATTATAAACTTAGAGAATATCACAAAATAATATATTACTTATATATGAAAATTGAAATTTATGTATGATAAGTAAGATAATAAAAAGAAAATCCACACCTTCCTAGGGAGGGACAAAAGAACTATTTTTCCCCAGCTTATACCATGGGTATAAGATTAACATTTCATTGAGAAATATTTTAGAAAAGTAGCTCCGAGAAGGGATAAAGTAATTATGATTTCCATAACAACAAACAAAACGAAGATCAAAAGTATAAACATAATAGAAGAGTTACTTCACATTGAAAGATTGTTTCTGCACCGAAGAGTAAATAGAAACTAATTTTTTTTAGGGCATTATCTTATGATAAAATTTTGCTTTTCATTTTGTGTTTTTCAATTTTTGAAGCTTATACTCTGCATTATTCAATAGGATCACAAACCTCAGGTTAAATGAATAATAAAGTACTATACTAAAATCCATAAATATTATACTGATATATTCTATTTCCTATAATAACACACACAATAGGAAAAAGGTATCAACACATAATTCTCCCTCAAACACTGATTAAGAAACATCAGTAATTTATTAGATTCAAAGTTCTTACTTGGAAGAATTTCTTAATCTGCCTGATGGACGATAAAGAAACCAAAGTTACCTGGGATACAACCCTTAGGTGTTCAGGGAAACGGAGCAACTGCCATGACTTAAAGAGTACAATAATTATACAGTATGTTTCTTCCTGACCAGGAGAATAGAAGCAGTATCAGTAGACACTGAATTTCTTTCATCTTTTCATGTAAGAATGGTGCTCTTGTACAGTGGCCATGTGGGATGAATGAAATATTTTATCCTTCAAATAGTGCAACTAAAAAGAGAGAAGATTTTTTTTTTCCTACAGTACAAGAAACCAAGTTCTAGCGCCTTCTTCACTGTAAATTTACCAAAACATTCTCATTCAGAATTTGTTAACAATGTGTCCCAATTCACTCTGCCTTTTCAATCTTTGGTTTTCAATTTCCTCCCTGTCCTTTCAGTTATATACTTATTAATTTGACAAATATTTATTTTATGTGCTGGGATGTATTTTATGCACTGGGAAAATATAATGAAAACATACCTGGTTCCTATATCCACTGAGCTTGAAGTCTCATTATAAAGAAATCTCAATCTTTTGTAATGAGACCCTTATAGGTTTTGAAAATTTATTTAGATTTATTTATCTTTTGCCTCAAATATCATCTTCTAAGACTTCCCTGGTGACTCAGATGGTAAAGCATCTGTCTACAATGCAGGAGACCTGGGTTCATTCCCTGAGTTGGGAAGATCCCCTGGAGAAGGAAATGGCAATCCATTCCAGGACTATTGCCTGGAAAATCCCATGGACAGAGGAGCCTGGTGGGCTACAGTCCATGGGGTTGCGAACAGTCGGACATGACTGAGCGACTTCACTGTATCATCTTCTAAATGTATTCCTTAAATGATCTCTTTTTTATTAATAAAATTTTATTGAGGCAACACTAGTTTAAGACATTATGTACGTTTCACATACACAACATTATAATTTGACTCTATACTATACTGTGTGCTCACCACCAAAACTCTAGTTTCCATCCATCACCATACTATTGATCCCCTTTTCCCATTCCTCTCTACATTTCACCTCTCCAATTCCCCTCCAGGAATCACCAATCTGTTCTTATAGTTGTTTTTATTTTTGTTCATTTATTTTGGTCTTTTTTAATTCCCCATTTGAGTGAAAATACACAATATTTGTCTTTCACTTCTTTCACTTGCCATAATATCCTCAAGGTCCATCTGTACTGTCACAAGTTGCAAAATTTAATCCTTTTTATGGCTAAGCAGTACTGCATTATTTATACAGTAAGTCCTCTACAGTTAAACAAGTTCTGTTCCAAGAGTGCATTGGTAAGTCCAGTTTGTTCATAAGTCCAACAAAGTTAATCTGTGTTCCCAAGTCACACAATTAGCTATGTAGTATTGTACTATAATAGGTTTATAATAGTTTTCACACAAATATAAAACATAAACAAAAACAAAAAATAAAGATAACATTTTCAATCTTATTGTACAGTACTCTAAAAAGTACAATAGTACCAGCTACATCACTGCTGCTTTCACACTTGCTTCTGGGTATTCTTGAATAAAGATACTTCACTTCTGTACTCTACAGTACTGAAAGTAAAGTACCCAGAAGCACAACCGCTTGTAGAGGATGCATGCAGACGAGGCACTTGTAGAGGTGACAATGTGTGCGAGACACCACACGAACTAACATATGTGACTGGGCGTACAAGCACAAGTTTACATCTTCGAAAATTTACAACTTCAAGGTTTGTATGTAGAATACTTGCTGTGTATATAGATATCACATGCTAATCTATTCATGTTGGGCACTTAGGCTGCTTCCGCATCTTGGTGATTGCAAACAACACAGCGATGAACATGGGGTGGGGGAAGCATGTCTTTTCAAGTTAGTATTTTCATATTCTTTGAATAAATACTCATCAGTGGAAAAGCTGATGAGTATTTAGTAGTTCTATTCTTAATTTGAGGAATCTCCATATTGTTTTCCATACTAGCTGTACCAATTTACATTCCCACCAACATTCTAACACTTGGTATTTCTTATCCTTTTGATAATGGTCTTCTGACAGGTGTGAAGGGATAGCTCATTGTAGTTTTAATTTGCATTTCCCTGATGATTAATGATGTTAAACATCTTTTCATGTCCTGTTGGCCATCTGCATATCTTCTTTGGAAAAAATTCTATTCACATCCCCTGCCCATTTTTTTTTTCTTTAATTAATTTTTATTTTTTAGTTTGTTTTGCTTTACAATACTGTATTCGTTTTGTTACACATTGACATGAATTAGCCATGAGTGTACATGAACTCCCAATCCCGACCCCCACCTCCACCCTCCTGCCCCACACCCTCTCTCTGGATTATCCCCGTGCATCAGTCCCAAGCATCCTGCATCAAACCTGGATTGGCGATTCGTTTCACTTATGATATCACACATGTTACATTCCCACTCTGCCAACCCATCCCACCCTCTCCCTCTCCCACAGAGTCCAAAAGGCCATTCTATACAACTGTGTCTCTTTTGCTGTCTTGCGTACAGGTTTATCATTACCATCATTCTAAATTCCATATATATGTGTAAGTATACTGTATTGGTGTTTTTCTTTCTGGCTTACTTTTTTGTTAAGTCATATAAGTACTTTACATATTTCAGACATTAACTCCTTATCATATACAAGATTTGAAAATATCTTTCTTTTGTTGTCTTTTGTTGATGGTTTCCTTTGTTGTGCAGAAGTTTTGTTTGTTTGTTTGCTCTAATCCCATTTGTCTCTTTTTGGTTTTGTTCCCCTTGCCTGAGGAAACATACCCAAAAAGACATTGCTAAAACCCATGTCAAAGAGAGCACTATCTTTTCTTCTAGGCGTTTTATGGTTCCAGGAATTATATTCATATTTTTAATCCATTTTGAGTTAATTTTTATATATGGTATAAAATAGTGGTCTAGTTCATTCTTTGGTATGTGGTTGTCTAGTTTTCCTTATAACATTTATTGAAGAGACATTTCTTTCTCCTTTGTATTTTCTTGGGTTTTCTGTTGTGAATTAGTTGTCTATGTAAGCGTGGATTTATTTCTGGTATCTAATTCTACTTCATACTCTAAGTCTCTATTTTTCTGCCAATCCAATCATCTCTTCTTTTAAATTCTCCCTCAACAGATATTGGTCATTTGTTTCTTATGATTCTAACTAACCATTGATTAGTATTTGATTCACATGCCTTTTTTAGTGCAATAACATTTTAAACTAAATTGGAGTCAGAGGACTTAAATGCTTTCCTGCTTTACTTTCCATGTCAGAAAAAATAACTGGAAGATAAAATTAATATAAATTTACATAAAGTAATTCTTACTACTTTTCATTGTAATATTCATTCTTGATTCTCTCAGTTATACCAAAATTAAGGAGAGGTCTTGTAATTTCCTGGTAAGTGGATTTCACAGGGAGAACTTTCTAAGTGCAAATACCAGCAATATATCAGCTCTATGAGGTGTTTGGAGTGAGGAATAATGATTAAAAGACATACCACAGGTGAGGAGTACCTTAAGGAAAGTGCATTGTGTAATCACAGCCTGGTCCTTAGCATTTATTGACTCTGTAAGCATAGTCATTCACCACTCATAGTCCCAGTGTAAAAGGAGCTTTCGGCAAAATAATAATCTTCAACCTTAACACAAAGTCAAGTAATCATGAATTCATTCTCTGAGATATAGTTGTCTAGCATAGCATGTCAATTAAGAGTTGGACTCACTATGAAGAGATGAATCTTGTTCCTGCTCTCACTAAATGGTTGGGAACAAAATGGTTTTGTCTTCTCTAAACTTCAGCTTTTTTTCTCCAGAAAAATGAGAATAAGAATGCTACCTACCTCAGAGAGGGGCTTCCCTCATAGCTCAGTTGGTAAAGAATCTGCCTGCAATGCAAGAGACCCAGGTTCAATTCCTGAGTCCAGAAGATCCCCTGGAGAAGGAAGTGGTAACCCACTCCAGTATTCTTGCCTGGAAAATCCCATGGACAGAGGAGCCTGGTTGGCTACAGTCCATGGGGTCAAAAGAGTTGGACACAACTAAGAGACTAAACCACCACCACCATCTCGGAGAGAGTTTAGCATTAATGAGAAGATGCATGTATAAGTAAGCCCCTAGTAACTAACAGCCCTTACCATCCTCACATGACATGTTTCCAGTGATTACACTGGGGGCTGATTTGTTTGGGAATATTTTACCTCCAGAATCTGTGACATTTTCAGATATATTTACACTATAAACAGTAACTATCTTGCAGTATAAAACTATCTGGCATGTACAAAATTACTTCACTGTAAAAACAGTATCAGTGACTGGCACTTAGATTTTGAACCACCAGCAGTCATAACTGGCTGATCCTCAGGAAGATTTAATAGTTAAAGTAAATGTTGTGACATTTAGTGATCAACACCAATCAATTTAAGAAATAAATTATCTTGATTTTTTAAAAAGTTGAATCCATGACAAAAGTCCTCCCGAGTGGGAGAAAATAGAACATGGATGAGGGAAGAAATCGAGTTAAGTTAAAGTTATGCAAAGTATCTTAACAGATGAATGAGGACAAATAACCCTAATTTTACCTGCCTTGCAAGACCTAAGTGAATCATCCAGTCAGCCCAGCCACTGGGGCAATGGGACTTCTCCTACTTTAATCCAGCTGAGTTCTCCAACGAAGCTTAGCTCTGGACTCAGGGATGCGGTAACTCACAGAGGCTAACTGGCTCATGTCTTTCCTCCTCTGAAGTACCAGCTAAAGCTTGGCATCTTTAAAGTGATGCTATGGTATGGTAGTTCCTTGCAGCAGTTTACCTTGTACATATTATTTTACTATCTTTTTTCATTTTATATTCATACACAAGAGGCTTTGACTTGATCTTTTGTCTTCCTTTCTTATAAGACTAGTGTATTTGAAAGCAAAGCAGGAGTACAATTTACAGTTTATTATTCTATGTTTCTGGCAATTATACAATTCTAACAAAAGCATGTTTTTTTTAAAAGGAATCTCATTTTCTTGATAATTCTAAATAATAGTATTTCACCAAATCCTTCACAGTAATTTTTTAGTCTTTTAGTTTACACATTGATCATTTCCATTTCTATTAACCCTATCACTTAAGTCACTTTATATTTTATGCCCTTCATTTGTGATTTTTGTCTATATCTTCTTTTGGCAGAGCCATTGTATGTTCAGTTGGAATTTTCTTGTCTATTCTACACAGTCCATTCTCCACAATCCATTCTAGACAATCTCTTTGTCTACATTAAAAAGTTCTTCAAATGTTACAAGTGTTCACCTTTCTTTCTCTAGTAAGGGTCTTGCAGTTTAATTTGTCCCTGCTTTCTAGACCTGCTCCTCATTCCTATTTCTGATCTCCTGTCACTAGAATCTCCTTTCTTCTTTTCATTTTCTTTTTACTAGCCCACTCCAGTACTCTTGCCTGGAAAATCCCATGGACAGAGGAGCCTGGAACGCTGCAGTCCGTGGGATCACTGAGGGTTGGACACAACTGAGCGACTTCGCTTTCACTTTTCACTTTCATGCATTGGAGAAGGAAATGGCAACCCACTCCAGTGTTTTTGCCTGGAGAATCCCAGGGACGGGGGAGCCTGGTGGGCTGCCGTCTATGGGGTCGCACAGAGTCGGACACGACTGAAATGACTTAACAGCAGCAGCATCATTGTATGTCCTGATGTCTTCTTTTATGGTGTGGTATCTATTTGTACTGGAAGGGAAGCCCTAACCCAGACACAGACTGTGTTAAGTACTGCCATTCCTTGAAAACATGTGCAGAACAGTTATTTTGAGTCATCCATTAAATAAGTCTAAATATATTTAAAAATAGAAAATAACTAACAACTTGGCTTCTAACTCAAAGCACGCAGAATCAAATGGAGACCACGACTTGTAAAGAAATAATTATAATACCAGTGGTATCAACCGTTACAAACAAGAAAGTGGTGTGTGCCTTGGGAAGGAAGTGGAAGAAATGGGTATGGAATATTTGAACTGACTTTGATATACAAAAAGAAGCCTTAATGAATGGGTATGAAATCACAGGAATTGGGAGTGCAGCATTAGAGATAGTGGGATCAGCACATTCAAAAGTAAAGAAGAAAAAAACAATGACAAAGAAGTAGGAAAAACAGCTTCATGTGTTTAGGTCTTTGTGTAGTTGAAGAACACGAAGATAGAAGATGAGACTGGAAAAGTCAATGGGGATCAGAAGTCACACACGTGATGCTTACTCCTGAGATTTATCCCTGGGCACTATGGTCTGCCATGGAAGGATTTCAGGAAGGGGGAGAGCTGCACTGTGAAGGCACAGTATGGAGACTGGGTTAATGGGGTTGAAACATGATTCAGAATTAAGGAGCCAGTTATCATAGCAATGCACAGAAATCACAATAAGAGTCTGAACCAAGGTGGTGAGAGTCGTGATAGAAATAAGGTGAAATATAACTAGTTTTTAAAGAAAGGGCATTGAAACAGATCAGTAACCATGACAGGGAAGAGAGAGTGGAAAAGGTGGTTCATAAAGAATACTCGGACTCAGGCTTGATTCACAAAGTGGCTAACGGTTTCTTTAATTTAGATATATTTAACCCATAATTAAGTTGCATGCGTGCTTGCTGAGTCACTTTAGTCATGTCTGACTTTTGCAACCTTATGGACTGTAACCCACCAGGTTCCTCTGTCCATGGGATTCTCCAGGCAAGAATACTGGAGTGGGTTGCCTGTCCTCTCCTCCAGTGGACCTTTCTGACCCAGGGATCAAACCTGCATCTTCTGCGGTTCCTGCATTGCAGGCAGATTCTTTGCCACTTAGCCACCAAGGAAGCCCATCATTAAGCTGCTGCTGCTGCTAAGTTGCTTCAGTCGTGTCCAACTCTGTGCAACCCCACAGACTGCAGCCCACTAGGCTCCATCATCTCTGGGATTCTCCAGGCAAGAATACTGGAGTAGGCTGCCATTGTCTTCTCCATAATTAAGCTGAGAGAACACTAAATATCACTATAAAAATATCAATGTTCTGTAGCTTTATTTCTCTGTGCTGGAGAAGACTCCTGAGAGTCCCTTGGACAGCGAGGAGTCAACCCTGAATACTCGTTGGAAGGACTGCTGTTGACAACCTAGTGTGAACAGCCACTCATTGGAAAAATCCTTGATGCTGGCAAAGATTGAGGGCAAAAGGAGAAGAGGACATCAGAGGATGAGATGGCTGGACGGCATCAACGATGCAATGGACAGGAACCTGAGCAAGCTCCAGAAGATGGTGAAGGACAGGGAAGCCTGGTGTGCTGTAGTCCATGGGGTTGCAAAGAGGCAGACATGACTCGGTGCCTGGACAACATAATACAATCAAAGTTTCAAAACGAAATGCAAGAACATATCGTCCCTATTCTCCCTTGAAGTGAAACAATATCTCAAAACTCTAAGACAAATGGGAAAAAAAAATCTTTGAAGTTTAAGGAACTTGCTCAATGTCACTTGCTAATAAATAACAGGGTGGGAATCCAACCAAGTTGTTGCCTAGGTTGGGGTAGGTCTTTTAATCACAAGGACTCCATACAGTTTCACAGGTTGTTAATGGCACAAGAGTGCCTGAACAAGCAACCAGATAAGGGTTGAATTCCAGCCTATGTTCCACTGGCTTAGTCCTGTGCACTGACCCAAGCCTGCATATAGCACTTTAAAGAGGTGTCTTTTCCTCACTCGTAGAAAAGTCCTCTGAGAACCAAGCTGTGCACCCTGAGAACTCTGTCTTTTTGGAGGGGTAAGTTGTTTCAACTTGCACAAAGGTACCAAAGCCACCTATGGTCTTGAGGTGGCTCATAATCGATTGCATTTTAAGAACATTCTCTACCTAGGTATACACTGATCTGCTTTGGGAAACAGTACAGGGAAACTATCCCCAAACTGGCAGCAAGCAGGGACTGGATGGAATTTATTCTGAATTTATATATAACAGACTTTGGGGTTGGAAATTTCCTGCATTTGGTAGCCACATCTCCAAATTAGAGACCAAAGGCAACTAATAATAAAATTGTTGTTTTTCTAGTATGACTGCAATTAATTACCTCATACATATATGATAACTGTGTACATGTATGTGCAAACACTAGTGGAAAAAGTAGTGAGACATCACACTGAGGGCTTGGCTCCAGAGACATACAATATAGATTATGATTCAGTTGTAACAAAGAATAGAACCCCCTTTTCTGGCACTAGATAGATTTTATTTTATATCATCTGCAAATCTGTGACTCAATGACTATATTCAGGCTGACCTTCAATATTTTACATGACTATTTTTGGTCATGGAAAACGGTGAATCATAATCAGGAAAGTGATTTCTATAATGATGCAAATATTTCATTTTTACTATAGACCTATAATATTCAATTCCATACTGAATTAGAAATCATAATGATATGTGTCACTATGCAAAGGTCATGAAGTTGTCCTTTTTTGTACCATAATAAAGTATGAGGCTATTATTCATCAACTTGAAAAGACTATATTTTCCTTTCTTGTTGCATCAATCATCCATGCTTCTCTGAAGTTTCTTAACTATTAAATACTAATCTACATACTTAGATGTATACATATAATGGTCAAATAATTGGATCAGTTCAGTCTCTTAGTCATGTCCGACTCTTTGCGACCCCATGAATTGGCCTCCCTGTCCATCACCAACTCCCGGCACTCAAACTCATGTCCATCGAGTCGGTGATGCCATCCAGCCATCTCATCCTCTGCCATCCCCTTCTCCTCCTGCCCCCAATCCCTCACAGCATCAGAGTCTTTTCCAATGAGTCAACTCTTCACATGAGGTGGCCAAAGTACTGGAATTTCAGCTTTAGCATCATTCCTTCCAAAGAAATCCCAGGGTTGATCTCCTTCAGAATGGACTGGTTGGATCTCCTTGCAGTCCAAGGGACTCTCAAGAGTCTTTTCCAACACCACAGTTCAAAAGCATCAATTCTTCAGCGCTCAGCTTTCTTTACAGTCCAACTCTCACATCCATACATGACCACTGGAAAAACCATAGCCTTGACTAAATGGAGGTTGGTTGGCAAAGTAACGTCTCTACTTTTGAATATGCTATCTAGGTTGGTCATAACTTTCCTTCCAAGGAGTAAGTGTCTTTTAATTTCATGGCTGCAGTCACCATTTGCAGTGATTTTGGAGCCCCCAAAAATAAAGTCTGACACTTCCCACTGTTTCCCCATCTATTTCCCATGAAGTGATGGGACCAGATGCCATGATCTTCGTTTTCTGAATGTTGAGCTTTAAGCCAATTTTTTCACTCTCCACTTTCACTTTCATCAAGAGGCTTTTTAGTTCCTCTTCAATAAGTGGATACAGAAGCATATTTAGAAAGATGTTTCTAGATTTATGTTAATAAAATTATTTTCTTCCCCAATAATATTGGGTTGGCCAAAAAGTTAATTTGGGTTTTTCTATAAGAACTTACTACTCAGGCAAGAATCTTCATAACCAACTATCAGTTGACGTTAGGCACTAATGCTGAAGAGGATAAGGAATAAGGAGACCATCCCATTGGAAGCCCATTTCTGAATGAATACAGTTGGCCCTGTAACTTTCTTTGGCTAACAGAATGCAAGAAGATATGAGATAAGTAAAAATGTTAAAATGTCCTCACTGAGTTTGGTTAGCTTCTTGCACTATCATTTGTCACAAGAAGACCATTCCATGAAAAATATGAACATATTAAGTAAACATGAGTTCAAGTTGGAGCCTGCAGTTAAGCTAAGAAAACCTAAGGTAGGAATGGAAGCTGCCCTTTTGGACCTAATCTAGATATAAATACCAGTTGCTCTGCAGACATGTAAGAGTACTGGCACAGAAACAGACACACAGATCAATGGAAAAAAATAAAGAGCCCATAAAGGAACCCACACTTACATGAACAATTAGGCTATGACAAAGGATGCAAGAATATACAATGAGGAGAATACAGCCTCTTCAGCAAATGGTGATGGGAAAACTCGACAGCTACATGAAAAAGAATCAAACTGAAATACTTTTTAATACCGAGTTGACTGATTGGAAAAGACCCTGATGCTGGGAGGGATTGGGGGCAGGAGGAGATGGGAACGACCAAGGATGAGATGGCTGGATGGCATCACGGACTCAATGGACGTGAGTCTGAGTGAACTCCGGGAGTTGGTGATGGACAGGGAAGCCTGGCGTGCTGCGATTCATGGGGTCGCCAAGAGTCGGACATGACTGAGTGACTGAATTGAACTGAACTGAAAATTAAACTCAAAATAGATAAAGACCTGAAGATTGAAGACTTAAAGGTAAGATCTGAAGCCATAAATTTCTAGAAGAAAACATAGGCAGCATGTTTTTCAACACTGGTCTTAGTAATTTCTTTGGATATGTCTCCTCAGCAAGGGAAATAAAAGCTAAAATAAACAATGAGAATCTCTCAAACTAAAAAGTTATCAATACAACAAAAAAGCCACCTACTGAATAGGAGAAGATATTTTTAAAGGACATAACTGATAAGGGGTTAAATCCAAAATATACAAAGGACTCATACAACTCAACAACAGTAAAATAAACAATGCGATTTTAAAAAATGGGCACAGAAACCAAGGGAAAGTTAAAAAAAAAGTTTCAGATTAAAAGAAAAAACAAGTGATTCAAACATTTATATAAGGCTTAAGTATCTCCATACTTTTCTTCAAGGTAACTTTGAACAACTTCTAATGTCATTTATTGTACAGGTCAGAGATCTCATACCATCACCTCAAATCTTCTGAGACTAGACTCTAAAAAAAAAAAAAAAAATTTGATGACCAGAGCAAACTAACATAAGCTGACATGGGATAGGCCAGAAAATCCCATTTCAGCTAATTATTTTTTTTTATAATTTTAAGTTTCTAGTGGCTGAAGAAGTTTTGATAATGTCTTTTTGCCACTGGCCTATGAGCATATTTCATACGAAAAATCCAACAGAGCATTTAAATATAATATCCTCCTGCTATTAATCCAAATGTCCCTGCTATAACAAAGAAATTTAATCCAAATATTATAGTTTATTTTAACACAGTTTCTTTCTCCCTAGAAGGTCAGTCTGCATTAACCACATCAAAAATGCATGCTTTTTCCTTATATCATCCTGATATATTTAATAAAAATAGCAGTCTTCCTCCTATGTTTATAATCACCATGTGCTCTCTTTTGGCCCTGAAGGGTGAATTGATTTCTTTCCTTTGAAAGAAATTTTATCAATAAAATTTATGAAGCACCATTACTCAGTTTCCTAGAAATAAATAAGCCTTTCTTCATCTATTCTTTGAACACAGAACAAGTCAATCTTTGTATGATGAATTATCTATCCTTTATGATTGTTCAGTATTACATCTCAGTTTTAAGTTTAAATACTGACTTAGAATCAAACTGTCTGGCACAATGTTACTCCTCATTTTTCATTGTTTCCTCATTTCAGAAACTTTCCAACTTCTAGAGCTGAGAGCAAACTTAGAAATCATCTATCCATACATTTATAATCAAGTTTCCTTTCAAATTTTGAAAGCAATTTTTCTAATTAAAGAGTATTTTCATTGAACTTCTTAGATGTTAAGTTCTACTTATACGAGAACTACTTATACATGAGTTCTACTTATACATTCTCCCTATTCAAAGAACCTTAATGTCCTTAAGCAAGGTGTTGAAAGTTAGGTGTAATAAAGTTAGGGCTGAAGGTCTTCACTTATTCTCTGTCCAAATTCATTTCCACTTTCTCATGAATTACTTCAAATCTTCATGATTCCAAATCATAATTTTCTACATTTTAAAAACTCAGATTCATGGTAAATATGTTGTTAATGGCCACAATGGTAAATATGTTAATGGCTACAATGAAGGAACAACCAAATATTTGCCTGGTCTTTATTTTCTTTACAGATAAACATAAACAGCTATTTAGAAGTCATTTAAATTTTACCCAATTAAAATTTGAGACGTGTACTGTGTTTGCCTACTAATAAAAGTTGGAAACTTTCATTTGATAAAATTCATCACTTGAAATTATTTTTCTTTTAACTTTGAGTTCTCAGTACATATAAAATATTGAAAAATAAATGTGCTTGGCATAACATCTATTCTTGGCTATGTTCCTGAACTGCTGTAATAATGGGTCAAGTCGTTAAGTCCTTTAAACCTGAAGTAAAAATAGTCTACTGACATTCATGTTATGTTGTTAATGAAACGCTGTCTTTCTTTTTGGAGGAGAAATAAAATTGTCTAGTTTTCTCTATTTTAAGATGGGCCAACTCATCTGTCCTGGGACAGGAAGTACACTTGGATTAATTTTTAGAAAATTGTGATAATGAACAAGTGATATAATATTTCCATAGAAACTTCTTACTACTTTAGAACTTCAGAAATTCCACCAAAACCAACTATTAAGGTATACCATATAGATCACATGTAGGTGAAGTCGCTCAGTCGTGTCCAACTCTATGCGACCCCGTGGACTGTAACCTACCAGGCTTCTCCATCCATGGGATTCTCCAGGCAAGAATACTGGAGTGGATTGCCATTTCCTTCTCCAGGGGATCTTCCCGACCCAGGGATCAAACCTGGGTCTCCCGCATTGGAAGCAGACGCTTTAACCTCTGAGCCACCGGGGAAGCCCATAGATCACTTGAGTAGCTGTAAATTTACTTATGCTTTGTCCACAGGAGATGAAGAATCACAGATCAATTTCTGTGGACTATGGTTTGCCTCTAACCCACAATCTCTAGCAGGATCCTTTGGCTTGGAACAGAACCTGGGAAAGAAACAGAGGTGTCCGCTCTCCGATGGGTAATGCTCTCAAGTCAGTCCTAAAGGCCCACGGCCTTCATCACCTAAGAGTTACTCTGCAGCCAAAGCTCCGGCAAGTTTCAAACTGAGGTCCCACCAGGATTCTGACATGAAACTCTTCCATATTTGGGAAAATAGAGCAATATATATTAGAGGGATGCTCCTCATTTTTGAGGAACATTGATTCTATTTAAAGAAGCTCTATTTAAATGATTATATTTAAAGAAATGTAGCCCCTCTACATCTGAAAGTGGATGCTTGTAGCAGAGGCTCTTCAACTGTGGAAGAGGAGTCAGCATTTGGAATTTAAAAGGGGCTGGGGGGTTACATCCAAAATGCACACATATTTTGTGCCAATTTATAGTGTGAAAATTCATTTTAATATATTTTGTTATGATTGACACACTGTAAATATTCCTATTCACATATTTTTCTATTATAAGGAAACAAATCACAAGTATTTGAAAATTTGACCTATAAGACTGAGTAATGTTTTACGATTGCGCTGCCCAATAGTATCATCATTGGAGAAGAAATGGCAACCCACTCCAGTGTTCTTGCCTGGAGAATCCCAGGGACGGAGGAGCCTAGTGGGCTGCTATCTACGGGGTCGCACAGAGTGCTGTCGGGCACGACTGAAGCGACTTAGCAGCAGCAACAGCATGTGACTACTGGGCATATGAAATGCGGCTAGTGTGACTGAAGAACTAAATTTTTAACTTTTTGCTAAATTTAACAACCTGGATATGTGGTTCTTCTCTTTTAAATATAACTTTATGAAACAAATACATATAAAGTATTTTTGATGAAAAATTAGCATCTAGATTGAGATGCAGTTATTGTAAATATAGCTCTGATTATACGTAGAATAAAGCATAGAATGCAATACATATCATTAATAAGTTTATACTGTAAAGTTTTTAAATGAGTTTTTTTTTTAATTAGCCTCCAATTAAAATAAATGAGAATATGTTTGATGTACTGGGTTAATTATTGTGGTATAATTCACAAAGTTGTAAATTATTTAAAGTGCACTATGTGGTGATTTGATATATATACATTTGAAAAGATTCACACCCTCTCCAAACCCCCAGTGTTAATCAGCACATCTATCACTACACATATTTACTTTTTGTTTTGTTCTGATGGGACTAGTTCAGTTCTACGAAATTTCAATTATACAATGCAGTGTTGTCAACTACAGTCACCATTAAACCATATTATTAAAATTAACTTACCCATTTCTTTTTGTCTTTTTTAACATAGCTACTAAAAATTTTAAATTACACACATGTGGTCTGCATTACATTTACATTAAATAGAATTTCTTTGGATAATCATAAATCACGAAGTGTCAAATACTAGGGTTGTTGATTTAAACATTTATGTTGCTTCAGAATTACAATATCCTTTTCAACCTATCAGTCATATTACTTACACTTAAAGTAAACTGGTGGTGCCATTCTAAAAACTCTTGGATTGCTTATGAAGTATTTTAAGAGGATTATGTATTTTCACATAAGTATTTGAATGACCAAGTTGTATTCTCTCATCTTTTCCTGTGGCTCATTTTCTTGGCCCACACAAATAATATTCTGCAGGCTCTACAATATAAATCTATTCTGTAACATTTCCCATTTCACCTCAGAGGAAATACCTAACCACTGAAATCTTTCTGTAATTATGTTATTGGGTAACACACACACCACTAATTCTCTTGCCATGGAAAGACAGAACCCTACTAAAAAGAGACATCTGAAACACATTTTCTGCCAAGGAAATGTCATTTGAGTTCACCTACTTGCAAAAAGAAAGAAGAATTACTCAAATATCCTTTGCAAAGTATCTCTTATTCTTGGGGTAATTTTTAATGAGACAGATAAACAGCAATGGTAAAAAAAATTGGATACCAAAAAGTCAGATACTCTCTAAATCTAAGAGCTATCACTGCATTTTAAGAATTAAAGTAGCACTAAGGCTCTCCAAATATAATGTTGCCAAAAGCTGATTGTGAATTATCACATAAGAAAATGTCTACAAGCTGTAAATCTCCCACAGATGGTCTACTTTAAAATATATATATCACAATATTATTAATTGTTCCATAGTTAGATGGAACTCAGGATGGTACCAGGGCTTCCCAGGCGGCTCAGTGAAAAAGAATTTGCCTGTCACTGCAGAAGACTTTAGAGACTCAGGTGCAATCCCTGGGTCAGGAAGATCCCCTGGAGGAGGAAATATCAACCCACTCAAGTATTCTTGCCAGGAAAATACCACAGTTAGAGGAGCCTGGTGGGCTACAGTCTATGGGGTTGCAAAGAGTCAGACATGACTTAGTGACTACACATGCATGAATGCATGCAACATGGCACAGAAAGAGATAATGTGTTTAAGTTTCATTTTTAATTTATATGGATACATGTATAAAGGCCAAAGGGAAAAAAAATTAGGCATTGCAAATATACACACGTATACACACAAAATTAACCAAGCATTTTGCAAAGTTTTCCAAAAAAGAAACAGTCATGTGTTAAGTCCAAAAAAAAAAAAAAGCTACTAAAGGCGGTTCAAAACCTCTAAAAATAGGTACAGATTGAAGAATCTCACTCAGCAGATCCCTGTGCAACCACAGCAATGTTTCCTAAACTACTGAAGTTGATGATTTAGGAAAACTGTCTACTGGGAAAAGTTCAAAAAGAAAAAGGTCTATTTTAAAAGCTGATGCTTATACCAATTTTATTTACTCTATTAAGTGCACCAACTTTATTCTATTTTTATCTTAAATCTTTACTTCAAGGTCATCAAATTTTTTCTTAAGAAAAGCCAGATAATGAATATTTTAGACACGAGGGTCGTACTATCTTTGTTGACACTACTTAACTCTGCTGCTATAGTACAAAAACAGCCAGAGACAATACATAAACCAATGGGCTTGGCTGTGCTCCTGTAAATCTTTCTTTACAAAAGCAGGCTGTGGGGTTGATTTAACCTGAGGGCTGTAGTTGAGGGATCTCTGCTCTGTATCTTTGAACTACTGCTCTTGGGTGCTAAGTCACTTCAGTAGTGTCCACTCTTTGTGACCCTAAGGGCTATAGACCACCAGGTTCCTCTGTCCATGGGATTCTGCAGGCAAGAATACTGCCATGCCCTCCACCAGGGGATCATCCCAACCCAGGGATTGCATCTGCGTCTCTAAAGTCTCCTGCATTGGCAGGTGGGTTCTTTACAACTAGCGCCACCTGGGAAGCTGATCTTGGCTAATTTAATTTTGCTTATCTTGGTATTTTCATGAGTATTCTCCTTATGTAGATGAGTATAAAAGGACATGTTTGATATCCCTACTTGTATTCTATTCCTTTTCTTCTGTTAATAGCCCCCTGATGTTCTTTGGGGAAAGTCCTCTCTCTACTAATCTCCATTGTTTTAAATGGTTGTTTGGGTAACTCAGGGATGATAAACTGAAACAAGAACACCAAAGCCAGTGATATTTACTGTGGGACTTTTGTGAAATTTTTCAGAAACAGAGCTAATCCCTTTTCTACTAGGGCTGAAACTAATAAGCTGTGTGTTTAGAGCCACTGGTAACATTTTGCTTCTGTATGGGAAGAGCCTATCTGAGGATGAAACCAACACAGAAGCAAAGGATGCCTGAGGACATTATTTAAATCCCTGAATCCAGCTGTATGTGAAGCCAGAATGTTTCAATTACGAGACAATGCTCTCTCTCTTTTTGCGTGTGTGTAGCGGGTGGCGGTGGGGTGCTGGAGCTGGTTTAAATTCATATCTGGCTTTTGAATACAAGAACTACTAACAAAATACATTGAGAAATTGTAATATCTGAAGGATTCTAAGCCAAGCTCTGGAACTTAAGCTGCATAGATAACTCCTGACTTCTCTGATAACCTCAAAATGTCATAGATGGTAACAGAATGTCCCTTTGTCCATAGTTCCGTCTCAGGCAACATTAAATATATATGAACGGAAGGAAAACAGTAAAAAAAATGTAAATGTATTCAGATCCTATCAATACAAAGTTCTATTTTTATCTGTTCTCTTATCAGAAAACACCTCATATTGCTTTAAAAGTACAGATCTTGTATCATGAGGCAGAGGACAGAAACTGAATATGTGTAAGAAGAAAGAAATGCTAGACTCCATTTGGAACTAGCTAATTGACATTTCCAGTAATATTTGCCTTTAATTTGATTATAATGCATTGTGCTCACATCAATAATTGCAGTAACTCAAACTAAATGCACATGACTTTTCATGGATCTTCTTTACCTAAATATACATAACCATATTTAGGATTTTTCCCCTATCATCTCAGATACAATCTATTAGCTTCAAAAGACAGAGTTGGATTAAGATTACTTTAGGAGAAAAATTTTAGTGAACATTAAGATCCAATATGTAAAATAGGAATAATTATTTAATTCGAATGCATATGTTGTACTTGTCTATCTTATAATCACCTTTATGGTCATTGTCTCTCCCCATATTAAATTGCAGTTTCCTGGAAGGTAGATATGCGCCTCACTAGTTTAGTCTCTGCAGGGCTACTGTAGTTTCTTCCATGTTGAAAGGAGTCAGTATCTACTCAACTGATTACTTTTCTCTATAAAATACATTTAAAATATTTGCTCCCATCTCTATTTGAAAGCTTTGGAATGCTAACATTACTATTTTGCATGAATGAGATAAAGACTTTTTCTGGCTCCTGTCAGTATGCTGTAATCCCATTCAGGCTCCCCGGAGAGAAACTCTGACAGGAGGTTCAAGCCCAGGAAGCAATGGTGAGGGAGTGGGGAAATGATTCAAGGAAGGAAAGTCAGGGAAGAGTGCTTCTTAAGCTGCTGCAGAGGGTGACTTGGGTTAAATTCTATGAGGGAAAACTCTGGAAAAGGTGGAAAATGCACTTCACAGATGTAGCCATTTGGAGAAGAGAGCCAGGCTATTTATACAATAACTCCCTGCAATTATTGCTTGAAGATTAATCCACAGGGGTGTTCATTCCCTATCATTTCCACTCTACCTGTTTCAGAAAAAGCCTTTAGGCATGGAAACAGTATGGCAGCTGGACATCATCCTGTGCAACCCAAAATGAAGAGCCTGAGTATTTAGGTGGAGTGTCAATAGCATCTGCTACACCCATCTTATCTTTCCCTCTTTCCACTTTCCCTGTGCAATATTATTTTAAATAACCATTTTCTCAAACTTCCTTATTCAAAAACCTTCAGTGATTCTGTCCTTTAGTTTACCAAAATCTAAAATCTCTCACCTGATTGATTTTCCTTTCTTTTTGTGTCTTTGGGTTCTTGTGTAGCAAAACCAAATCAAAAACTATCCACACGTACAAAACAATTATCCATGGGGATGCTCACAGCTAGGTGGATTAAAGATGCACAAACTGAAATATATTAACAATTTCCAACTATGCTAATAAGTTTATCTCTCTGACTCTGGTAGCCAGAAAACTCACCAACACATAAAAGGGCATCGACATCTATTGAAGCTATAAGTATCCTAACATTTTCACAGGATTTCAAGTACCACACCTCAACTCCTATTTGATATTCACAAGAGATTAATAAAACTTAGTCTTGAAATAACAAAAATAATATTCATAAGTAACAACATGCTATTATCTAGCTTTTTAAAAAACAGTGAGCCAGAATTGTTTTTAAAGGGCTGCCATACTATGCATCATTTAAATTTACAAATCAAAGTACTCCATGAGCAGATGTCCTGCTTCTGATTGGAATGTTCACTCTTATCTCTTATTCTAGTCCAGCTTTATTCAAGAGAAACAGAAAGCAAGCTACATATGCAATTTTAACTTTTCTGGTAGCCACTTTAAAAAGAGGAGAGACACGCATGAAAACTAATTTAAATAAAACTCATTTGAATAGGTAGTAAATATAAAATTAAATGAGTTATTTTACTTTTTGTTTTAACTCTTTGAAAACCAGTGTGCATTTTACATTCACTGCACATATTAATTCAGACTAGCCCCATTTCCAATAATCAACAGTCATCTGTGACTAAACACTACTGCCTGGAACAGGACAGAAATAGCCTTTATCAGCTGAAGCATCCACACCATCTCTCTTTATCCTTTAAACTAGCTCTTTGGGGTATTAAAAAGGTGTTCACAGATCAGCAAGGACAGGTGGTTTTGGGGAGACCTATGATTTCCTCAGTGGTATTTGCATATTTATCTATCTTGACTTTTCTCAGATTGTTGAGACAGTAATTTTGCAGCATTCTTGTTTTGCAGTATTATTTGACTCAAAATATATCCATCCACAACCTTTGTCATTATTTTGAGACCTCTTGTTGACAAAAGCTGTGCTGTGGCCCTAGGTATGTTCCTAATCAGGTGTGTGCCTATTTTTCATCCCTGTAGGCAATAGCTAGTGCAGGCAACCAATTGAATAGGCTTTCCATCCTATAACTCTGCCAGGCTCATGTCCTTTCTTGCTGAAGATGAGCTAAGTGATGGTGGGAGAGTCAATGAAGCTCTCGTTTTCCCGTTTGTCAAATGGAGGTAATACTTAATAGAGATGCTGTTAAATTATATCCTGTTTACTCCATATTGAACCTGAGTTACATTTAACAATTATTTAATGCAAATTTCCTCATCTACAAATGAGGATTGGATTTGAACCAGAATGCTCACCAAGATTCCTTCCAATTAAAAAAACTCAATATCCAGTGAAATGTATTAAACCTTGGCATATGGCTAACAGAAGTAAACCTAAAGAGAACTCACCCCCTCACCTCCCAGCACAGGGGAGGATAGGTTAGTTTTGTTTCCCCAGTGGTTGTACTAAGACAGCCTGGGTGCAGGGCAGGCCCAGGAGCCCCTGCAGCAGGCCTAACTGGGAAGAGTAATTCTTAGAGGCAGAAGAGTCGGTATGACAGTCAACTGCTGAAACATGAATACCAACCAATCAGAAAAGCTGTTACGACTGATCAAAAGGGCAGCTGCATGTCACCAAGCAGTAGGACTGCAGTGGTATCTCCTGGAGAGAGGAACACTGCAGGGAGGCAGGCTGCGAGGGAGGGTTTGAGCGCCGAGCACTTACTTAATGTGTGCTTTTGGGCAAGTAACCTAAACTCATCAAGCAGCAGTTTCTTCATCTGTAAAAATGAGGTGTATTATGCAAGAGGTCTCTCATCCAAGGATAATTAATTCTAGGATAAAGGGATTTAAAATGAATACACTTAAATAGTACCACAAATATCTTAATGTTACAGCAAAAATCATTTTAACTGGGGCTTATCTTGAGCTGAAATCTATGAAAATAAGTTTATTTTATATATAGCAAAACCAAGTTATAATTGTTCTAGTGCTCAAAACAAGTAATTAAGAATTGATGGGGGGTGCTGGGTTACTTTTCCCTCCAAATTTGGAGAATATGATCACATACTTTTTACTTCAGTGATAACTCTGACAGTGCAACCATAAAGAAGGTAATATGAAAAACACTTTTGTAAGTAATCACCAGTTAGTCCAAGGATTTCTCTTCTTTCTATTTGTATCATTTTCAACTGAAGCCCTGTTGCTGTGGGTTAGCATTCTATTTTATATTATTCAATATTTCCTATATCTGATAACTGATTAGTAAATGACAATATTCAAGTTCAAGCTGCTATGTTAACCAGAGATGCTGTTAAAATGAACTCTAATTTTATTAGTCATCTCATCACCAGCTGCTGTCTTCTCCTCTAAAGTTATTTGTTTTCCTGCAAAACTTTACACTCTGGACATGCGCATAGCATATACTTGCTTAATCAGGACCTGGTAGATGAATCACTTTTGACTCTAGTGAAAGCCGAATGAAAGAAGGTCAACTAAAATACAGCAGGTACATGACAAAAGCCGAAGCCTAGTCTAGTTTCCATTTGACCTTAGTGATCATGAAGTTGGAGTAGGACACTGGAAACAGAGACATGCTGGCGCCTCTTGCCTCGCCCTTTCCATGGTAACAATGCTTGGAGACCAAGAATGGAAATATGTTTCTAACTTCTACTGACTCCACTAAAAATCATTTTTACATGTCCAGTTATTCAATGATAATTAAATAACTATAACAGGCATTTAAAATAATTTTATATTTTCTTAGGTTTACATGTATTACAATTCCCCAAATATGTATAACTGAAATACATTCAAGACATGATTTGGTATAGAATCCCATCTTGTATCTTATATAAATTTAGTCTCTTCACATTCGTCTTCATTTCCTTATGATAACTTTTACAACACCGAACTACCTCTAGATTAATGTTTGCCTCATATTTTTTAAGCACCTCATTAAAAATCACCTATCACATTCTGTTAAAATGTACCCTGGATATATAGACCTCTGTATGAAAAGAAAAATGCTCTCAAATTTCAGCAGATGGCCAATTTATCTCAGGCAATATTAAACATAACTTTATTTTAGTACTGTGAAATTATATAGAAAACTTTTACAGATAATCTTTAACAAAGATACAGAAGTATTAGAAAGTATAATTTCTCCTCAAAATTAAGAAAAAAGGGGCACACTCTTGGCATAAAATTGTGTCCCAGTTCATCACTACAATTAAGTTTTCTAAATGAATTCATAGACATATTTTTAACACACTGTTCTCTAAATTAGTTTCTAATCCAGACAATTCACTCTATGAATGTTTCAAAAGTTTAATGAATTACATAAAAATCATTTGAAAATACATTGTTCTCAGGATTCAGGATGTCTACGCAAGAATGGTGATAAGGAAGAAACAACCAAGATTATATAAGTGGGAGAGAGGCTCTTGCATCAGTGTATTAATTTCCTATTGCTATTGTGACAAATTACCACAAAGTTAATGACTTAAGACAAAATAAATTTATCCTACCTACAGTCTGAAAGATAGAAATGTAAATGGGCTTCATTGGACTGAAATCAAGGTGTTAGAATTGCACTCCTTTCTGGAGGTTTTTGAGGAGAATCTGGTATCTTGCCTTATCCAGCTGCTAGAAGCTACTCCGTATTCCTTGACTGGTGTGGCCCCCTTCCATCTTCAAAGTCAGCAATGGCCAGTCAATTCTTTTTTATAATCATCACTTCAACTCTGACTCGATCATCACAGCTCATTCTCCGAATTTCTTGCCTCCCTCTTTCCCTTTAGGGACCCCTCATAATTACCTCAAGGGCTTCCCTGGTGGCTTAGAGGTTAAAGTGTCTGCCTCCAATGTGGGAGACCCAGGTTCGATCCCTGGGTTGGGAAGATCCCCTCGAGAAGGAAATGGCAATCCACTCCAGTATTCTTGCCTGGAGAATCCCATGGACGGAGAAGCCTAGTACGTTGCAGTCCACGGGGTCGCAAAGAGTCGGACATGACTGAGCGACTTCACCTTCACCTTCACCTTCATAACTACCTCAGACCCAACAGATAATCCAGGATAGTGAAGTCGCTCAGTCGTGTCCGACTCTTTGCGACCCCGTGGACTGTAGCCTATCAGGCTTCTCCGTCCATGGGATTTTCCAGGCAAGAGTGCTGGAGTGGATTGCCATTTCCTTCTCCAGGGGATCTTCCCAACCCAGGAATCGAACCCAGGTCTCCCGCATTGCAGGCAGACGCTTTACCGTCTGAGCCACCAGGGGGCTTCTAATCCAGGATAATGTCCCCATATCAAGATTCTTAATTTATTCATATTTGCAAAGTTTCTTTCTCACAGTTCAAGGAAGTAGGACCTGAACACCTTTGGGAGACCATTATTCTGCTACCACATCAGACACATTGCTATTACTTCCTCTCCCATATAATCTTAAACCTAACTGGTTACAAAAGGCAAAGGAGAAAAGGGAAGATGTACTCATCTGAATGCAGAGTTCCAAAGAATAGCAAGGAGAGGTAAGAACGCCTTCCTAAGGGAATAATGCAAAGAAACAGAGGAAACAATAGAATAGGAAAGACTAGAGATCTCAAGAAAATTAGAAATACCAAGGGAAAATTTCATGCAAAGATGGGCACAATAAAGGATAAAAATGGCATGGACCTAACAAAAGCAGAAGATATTAAGAAGAGGTGGCAAAAAAGCACAGCACTATACAAAAACTACACATCAGGAATGGATGTGAGAGTTGAATCATAAAGAAAGCTGAGCACCAAAGAATTGATGCTTTTGAACTGTGGTGTTGGAGAAGACTCTCTTGAGAGTCTCATGGACTGCAAGGAGATCAAACCAGTCCATCCTAAAGGAGATCAGTCCTGAATATTCATTGTCAGGACTGATGCTGAAGCTCCAATACTTTGGCCACCTGATGCAAAGAACTGACTCATTAGAAAAGACCCTGATGTTGGGAAAGATTGAAGGCAGGAGGAGAAGGGGACAGAGGACAAGATGGATGGATGGCATCACCAAATCAATGGACAATAGTTTAAGCAAGCTCCAGGAGATGGTGAAGGATAGGGAAGCCTAGCCTGCTGCAGTTCATGGGGTCTCAAAGAGTCGGACATGACTGATTAACTGAACAACCACAACAGCAAACTAGTCACACTTATTTTCTTCTAAGTACTCATCATATCAATGATTCTGGAATTGATCTCCAGATATCATTTATTTGGTTTTTCTGACTTTGAAAAAAAGCAATCCCTCTGATGTCAGTTCCCACTTTTAGTTGCAGCCCCAGTCCATCCTAAAGGAGATCAGTCCTGAATATTCATTGGAAGGACTGATGCTGAAGTTGAAACTCCAATCTTTGGCCACCTGATGCAAAGAGCTGACTCATTTGAAAAAAACCCTGATGCTGGGAAAGATTGAGGGCAGGAGGAGAAGGGGACGACAGAGGATGAGATGGTTGGATGGCGTCACCAACTCAATGGACATGGGTTTGGGTGGACTCCGGGAGTTAGTGATGGATAGGGAGGCCCGGTGAGCTGAGGTTCATGGGGTCGCAAAGAGTTGGACATGACTGAACAACTGAACTGAACTACTCCCACCCCTACTCCCTACTAGAGGATTTTCGTCAGGTTCTTCTCTGAGAGTAAATGGAAGCACAGGAACAATGGTCAAGTATTCACACATTTCTTCCTCTCCAGGGCTGCTGAGTCAGTCACAGAACCACAGGGAAGCAGAATTCACATAAAAACCCAGACTAACCACAAGAATCCTCCATGCTGCCAAGGAACATTCCGTACAAGAACAATCAACTCTGGCATACCCAGGAAACTCATAATTTGGTGGTTTACAGGCCAGTTCCAATGAGTGCATTACAAATAGAGATTGTGTTCTAGAAATATACCTAGCCTTCCAGTAGTCATGTATGGATGTGAGAGTTGGACTGTGAAGAAAGTCCTGAAGAATTGATGCTTTTGAACTGTGCTGTTGGAGAAGACTCTTGAGAGTCCCTTGGACTGCAAGGAGATCCAGCCAGTCCATTCTGAAGGAGATCAACCCTGGGATTTCTTTGGAAGGAATGATGCTAAAGCTGAAACTCCAGTACTTAGGCCACCTCATGCGAAGAGTTGACTCATTGGAAAAGACTCTGATGCTGGGAGGGATTTGGGGGCAGGAGAAGGGGACGACCGAGGATGAGATGGCTGGATGGCATCACCAACTCAATGTACATGAGTTTGAGTGAACTCTGCGAGTTGGTGATGGACAGGGAGGCCTGGCGTGTTGCGATTCATGGGGTCGCAAGGAGTCGGACACAACTGAGCAACCGAACTGACTGAACTGAACTTCTCTAATTATTTGATGCATGTTCCCTTCTCCTTAGCCCTAAGTGGGTCAGCTTTCTCTAATCATATGTAAGGCATAAGGTCACAGAAAAGTGTTGCTGAAAATCATAAATATCTATAATAATGTGATGTGAGCAAACTCTAAAAGAGCATAAAGTTCCCTTTTGAAATGCTTTCACGTATTGTACTATAATATACTGAAGAACCTAAATGGTAGTTTGGGGGTCAATTAAGGTTATACACATTTTCTAGAAGTAAAACATCTCTTGATATCAAACCTAGTAAACTAGTTAATGCTGAGTTTGGGGACCAAAGTGAATTACTGCATGAAAAAAGATGACTCTCATTTTATCCTATGGCAATTTCGAAAGGAGTTTAAGACACTATTTGAATAACTATGGCATCATCTGGAAAAAAGGAATAAATATCTCAGAGTGATTACCTTGAAGGAAAGCATTCATCTAGGAATGAGAATTTGGGTTTATAAAGAACTGCCATTTTAAGGTTTCTGCTGCTCTGCCCCAGACAAGTTAGCATCTTACATTTTTTAGCTTGTGGTTTCAGTCCAAGATGACTCAAATATGAAGAATAAAACTTTTATCAACCATTTGATTCAGACATTACCAGGCATGTCTGCCTTTATATCATTATCATAAAATGTGCAAGGAGGCTATACTCAACACAGTAAGAATTTGGATAAATGTCCTCTCCCATGCCCAACTTGATCACATAAGAATTTAAATAGATACACGATATGACACACTGCTAATCATTCAACTTAAAAGATGGAGAAGGAAATTGCAACCCACTCTAGTATTCTTTCTTGGAAAATCTCATTGACAGAGGAGCCTGGCGGGCAACAGTCCATGGGGTCACAAAGAGTCAGACACAAGAGCAACTGAACAACAATGGCCCTCAGGTAAATGGTTCAGGCATATTATGGTTGCAATTCTAAACATGTTCATAATCCCCTAAGAACTTGGAAAACTGAAAAATAAAATTGCCAACTGCTAGTTATATTATAAAATCCCAATACACAGAAAAGGGGCTTCCCTGGTGGTCAGACAGTAAAGAATCTGCCTGCAAGGCAGGAGACCCTGGTTCAATATCTGGGTCAGGAAGATCCCCTGGAGAAGGGAATGGCTACCCACTCCAGTATTCTTGCCTGAAGAATCCCATGGACAGAGGAGCCTGGTAGGCTACAGTCCATGAGGTCACAAAGAGTCAGACACAATTGAGAGACTAACACTTATACTTTCAACAGAGAGAAAATATTGACTTTCCAGGACAGCAACAGTTGATATGGACATAATGGAATGTATAATCATCCACAGAAGGAATGTCAGAGTGTGTTGGTAGATGAACAGGACTGGGGGAAAGAGGTTATTCAGCAGTTAGAGCATCCAAACCTGAGACACAGAGGCTAACCTCGGCTAACCGTGGCACTGTCCATCCAAACACTGAGCAGGAGAATGCAACATAGACCGTGAAGCAGGCATGTCTCTGCTGTGGCCGGATCATCTTAGGCTCAGACTGTTAAACATTCAAGTTGTTCAACTAACTTTTCTAAATCCCCAATAAATAAGCAGTAAATGGCAAGAAGTCTCCTGTATCGTTTTGTATCCTCAGTGATTATAATTACAATTATGGAATTAAAAATTTATATTCTGATATAATGGTTTTAAAAATTATATGTACACCTAGGAAATGAACCTATCCTCAGTGCAGTGACCAAACCGTGTTTCTAGGACTGAAACACCACTATTACTACTATCTAAGCCTGAACAGACACCGAGTCAAAGCAGCTCAAGACCTGGGTGAGTTGAAGATTCACATGTCACATAAGAGGCAAAATGATATAAACTGAATTGAAAAGTAAGGGAAGGCAAGTGAGGGTTAACAGAGGGAAAAGGTGAGATTTTATAAGGTCAAATAACAGGTGTTACAGGTGTAACTGAGTAATTCAGACTCTAATTGCTTTCCAACAAGTTTGGACCCTACAGAAATGTGTGAGAAACTATAGGAAAAACTTTGTACAACCTTCTCTGAATTCAATTATTTCAGTAGGAACGCCACTAATTTCTTACAGACCGAAGTTTGATAAGTTAAAGCCAAGATATTTGGGAATAAATTCACTGCCCTCAAAAGTATCTCTTAATGTGAAGTAAGTAGATAAATCGAATGCCCTTTATCAGTCATTTCCTATTAAATTAGTAAAGAAGGAATAAGTAATGCCATCACTTGTGTAGGCTATAACCTCCAGAATTGTAATTACCTAAATGAGAATCTCAGTAAACACTGAAAGGAAAAAAGACCTTAGCAAATTTCAAAGCTGGGCTTGGTAAAGATCTGAGGAATTTCATCACAGATCCACACAGCAAAAGGTAGTCTTAAAAAATTTTTATTTCACTGTACTCATATATGGTATATATAAATCATGGGAGGAGACTGGATATAAATCCCCTTCTAATAATGGCCTCTCAAGCAAGAAGAATGCAATCCCTTTTCCAATAACTCAGTCTAGCATTTAATTATCATATAAAGCAACAAAAAATTTTACTTGGGGAGTGGCTTACAGTTATATAGCAAGATTGTTCTAAGAATATTTTTTTCATAAATTTTTTTCAAATGTGCTGGAAAAGTGACAACAGTGAGAGGCTCAGAAAACTGGTTAACCACTTGTAAAAGAATGAAACTAGATCACTTTCTAACACCATACACAAAAATAAACTCAAAATGGATTAAAGATCTAAACGTAAGACAAGAAACTATAAAACTCCTAGAGGAGAACATAGGCAAAACACTCTCTAACATAAATCACAGCAGGATCCTCTATGATCCACCTCCCAGAATACTGGAAATAAAAACAAAAATAAACAAATGGGATTAATTAAAATTAAAAGCTTCTGCACAACAAAGGAAACTGTAAGCAAGGTGAAAAGACAGCCTTCTGAATGGGAGAAAATAGCAAATGAAGCAACTGACAAACAACTAATCTCAAAAAAATACAAGCAGCTTATGCAACTCAATTCCAGAAAAATAAATGACCCAATCAAAAACTGGGCCAAAGAACTAAATAGACATTTCTCCAAAGAAGACATACGATGGCTAACAAACACATGAAAAGATGCTCAACATCACTCATTATCAGAGAAATGCAAATCAAAACCACAATGAGGTACCATTTCACACCAGTTAGAATGGCTGCGATCCAAAAGTCTGCAAGCAATAAATGTTGGAGAGGGTGTGGAGAGAAGGGAACCCTCTTACACTGTTGGTGGGAATGCAAACTAGTACAGCCACTATGGAGAACAGTGTGGAGATTCCTTAAAAAATTGCAAATAGAACTGCCTTATGATCCAGCGATCCCACTATTGGGCATACACACCGAGGAAACCAGAATTGAAAGAGACACGTGTACCCCAATGTTCATTGCAGCACTGTTTATAATAGCCAGGACATGGAAGCAACCTAGACGTCCATCAGCAGGTGAATGGATAAGAAAGCTGTGGTACATATACACAATGGAGTATTACTCAGCCATTAAAAAGAATACATTCGAATCAGTTGTAATGAGGTGGATGAAGCTGGAGCAGATTATACAGAGTAAAGTAACCCAGAAAGAAAAACACCAATACAGTATATTTAAAAAAATTGCAAATAGAACTGCCTTATGATCCAGCGATCCCACTATTGGGCATACACACCGAGGAAACCAGAATTGAAAGAGACACGTGTACCCCAATGTTCATTGCAGCACTGTTTATAATAGCCAGGACATGGAAGCAACCTAGACGTCCATCAGCAGGTGAATGGATAAGAAAGCTGTGGTACATATACACAATGGAGTATTACTCAGCCATTAAAAAGAATACATTCGAATCAGTTGTAATGAGGTGGATGAAGCTGGAGCAGATTATACAGAGTAAAGTAACCCAGAAAGAAAAACACCAATACAGTATATTTACACATATATATGGAATTTAGAAAGATGGTAATGATAAACCTGTACACAAGACAGCAAAAGAGACACAGATGTATAGAACAGCCTTTTGGACTCTATGTAAGAGGGAGAGGGTGGGATGATTTGGCAGAGTGGCAGTGTAACATGTATGATATCATAAGTGAAACAAATCGCCAGTCTAGGTTTGATGCAGGATGCAGGATGCTTGGGACTGATGCACGGGGATAACCCAGAGAGAAGGTGTGGGGCGGGAGGGGGGTGGTGGGGGTTGGGATTGGGAGTTCATGTACACTCATGGCTGATTCATGTCAATGTATAGCAAAACAAATAGAGTATTGTAAAGTAAAACAAACTAAAAAATAAAAATTAATTTAAAAAAAATCATGTATGTTGCCTTTCAGTATAGCTTTGGTCCACTTTCCTAAGTAAGTTCCGCAAAACAAGTGGTGATAGAAACGACGAGTTTTGCTTAACTTGTTTCAAAGAAAATCACATTAGTTTGGACTTGGTTCAAGAGATTCAGTCAAAGCAAAAGCTTTCTGTTGATAACACCCTCTGAGACAAGGTCATCAACACACACACACACACAATCTTAAAGCTTCTAAAGCAGGATGAAGCCGCTGCACAATAGCTTCCTGCCTTGGGAACCTGACTATTCTGTATAAAGCTATAAATAACTAAACTACAATTATCTCTATAAATAGAAAAGCCCTTCCTTAACCAAGGTGGCTACAGTGCAAGCTTTATTTCTAGGAGAAATAAAATTATCACAGGTACTTTCACCTTCTCTGATGTCATGGACTATTTAGTGTTTTAAAGGTTTTGTTTTTTGAGCTTCAAACTGGTGTAATGCACTGTGGTGTTGGAGAAGACTCTTGAGAGTCCCTTGGACTGCAAGGACATCCAACCAGTCCATTCTGAAGGAGATCAACACTGGGATTTCTTTGGAGGGAACGATGCTGAAGCTGAAACTCCAGTACTTTGGCCACCTCATGCGAAGAGTTGACTCATTGGAAAAGACTCTGATGCTGGGAGGGATTGGCGGCAGGAGGAGAAGGGGATGACAGAGGATGAGATGGCTGGATGGCACCACTGACTCGATGGACGTGAGTCTGGGTGAACTCCAGGAGTTAGTGATGGACAAGGAGGCCTGGTGTGCTGTAATTCATGGGGCTGCAAAGAGTTGGAAACGACTGAGCGACTGAACTGAACTGAACTGACTGAATGCTATGAATCTCAGTTTATTTTTCTGGAAACTTACATATTTAAATACTTTAGTTTTATAAAAGACTTCATTATTGGGAAGGCTGGTTTTTCTCCTAACAGCATAGTCATGTTATACAAGTATTAATAAAATGGTTTTCAATTTGTCTATACAGTATATTCTATGTGTAAAGTGCTTTTGTAAGTACTGTGATGCTTACTATGGTGTTGAATGAGTTCCACTTTTAATACTTAATTTCCATTTTAAAACAAAGTAAGCATGAGTAATCAATGTAAAAATGCTTTCTATTTTATAAAACCTTACTAAAGTAAAAGGAATGAGTCCTTTTGTTAAATATGGATCCACACAGATATATGAATGAACAAATATAACATTTTAATTGGTTGGAAGATATAATAGTGTTAATATGTCCCTTCTTGTCAAGGCAATCTACAAATTTAATACAATTTTAATCAAAATCCCAGCAAGTGTTTTGCAAGAAATTGACAATCCTAAAATTTAGATAAGTACAAAAGATACAGAATAAAGTAAATTTAGAAGAATTACATAAATTCAAGCCTTAAGGCACCCTGGTAGTGGTGTAAAGATAGAGATTAAAGACACAGAATAGACACAACTAATGCACCAAGTCAATTCAAAGGAGAAAGCAGTCTTTCCAACAAATGAAGATAAAATAATTGATCTCTCTATGGAAAACAAACCTCAATCTATTCCTTATGATACATACAAAAATTAATTTAAGAAGGATAATAATAAAAATCAGAAATATGAGATTTCTAGAGGGAAAGAATAAAACAGTATATTTGTGACACTTGACCAGGCAAAGACCTTTTAGAACATTCAGTTCAGTTCAGTTCAGTCACGCAGTCGTGTCCGACTCTTTGCGACCCCATGAATCGCAGCACGCCAGGCCTCCCTGTCCATCACCAACTCCCGGAGTTCACTCAGACTCACGTCCATTGAGTCCATGATGCCATCCAGCCATCTCATCCTCGGTCGTCCCCTTCTCCTCCTGCCCCCAATCCCTCCCAGCATCAGGGTCTTTTCCAATGAGTCAACTCTTCGCATAAGGTGGCCAAAGTACTGGAGCTTCAGTTTTAGCATCATTCCTTCCAAAGAAATCCCAGGGTTGATCTCCCTCAGAATGGACTGGTTGGATCTCCTTGCAGTCCAAGGGACTCTCAAGAGTCTTCTCCAACACCACAGTTCAAAAGCATCAATTCTTCTGCGCTCAGCCTTCTTCACAGTCCAACTCTCACATCCATACATGACCACAGGAAAAACCATAGCCTTGACTAGACGGACCTTAGTCGGCAAAGTAATGTCTCTGCTTTTGAATATACTATCTAGGTTGGTCATAACTTTTCTTCCAAGGAGTAAGCGCCTTTTAATTTCATGGCTGCAGTCACCATCTGCAGTGATTTTGGAGCCCAAAAAAACAAAGTCTGACACTACCCCAATCCCTCCCAGCATCAGGGTCTTTTCCAATGAGTCAACTCTTCGCATAAGGTGGCCAAAGTACTGGAGCTTCAGTTTTAGCATCATTCCTTCCAAAGAAATCCCAGGGTTGATCTCCCTCAGAATGGACTGGTTGGATCTCCTTGCAGTCCAAGGGACTCTCAAGAGTCTTCTCCAACACCACAGCTCAAAAGCATCAATTCTTCTGCACTCAGCCTTCTTCACAGTCCAACTCTCACATCCATACATGACCACTGGAAAAACCATAGCCTTGACTAGACAGACCTTAGTCGGCAAAGTAATGTCTCTGCTTTTGAATATACTATCTAGGCTGGTCATAACTTTTAGAACATTAGAAATACTCTAAAATAAAAATGTTGATAAAATGCAGTTCATCAAAATCAGTAAGTTCTACATCAAAACACACTAGGAAGAAAGGACTATGAAGTCACAGCCTAAGAAAAAACATCTGCTATATATATCCTGCAAAGTAATCATATCTAGGATATATACAGAACTTCTACAGATCAACTTTAAAATTCCCAAACAACAACAAAAAGTAATATTTGCAAAATATTAAAACAATTTGCAAAAGATATATGAATGTCAAGAAACTCATAGGTCCTCAAATCCTAAGTCATTGAGATACAAATTTAAAATATAATGAGATACTATTATACAATCAAAAGAATAATACAGTTGACCCTTGAACAGCAGGAGTTTAAACTGTGAGGGTCACTTTTAGGTGGAGAGTTAATGACCCTAAACCTTTCATTGTTTGTCAACTGTAGAACAAATTTTGGTGAGGACATGGGAATAACTGGACCCTTCACACCTATGGGAGAGCAAAATGATACAGTAATTTAGAAATCTGTCAAGTAGGTTTTCATCAAGTTAACACATATTAGCCTATGACTCAACAATTATATCCCTAGGTATTCATCCAAAAGAAATGGAATCCATGTCTATTAAAAAAGTGTATAATATTTTCAGATTATCTTATGCAAAATAGCTAAAATAGGAAATAACTGTCCAACAACTAGAGAACAAATTGTTCTATAAATGTATGAAATATTATTCAAGAAAAAGAAGGACGTCCTCTCTCTCTCTCAGTTGCTCTCTCATTTGCTCCTAACAATGGTTTGAAGTCTAAAACCAGACAAAGTTAATCTATGGTGACAGAAATAAAATACAGATGTTGGAGAGAGGCAGTTAAGGATGGGATTTGGTTGGACATATAGCATGGGAGAATTTTCTAGGATTATGGAAACAGTCTATATCATGTTTTAGTTAGTGATCAAATGGGCACATACAATTTTGAAAACTCACTGAACTAGATATTTGAGGTTGTTATGCTTTTTTGCATATCAAAATGCCTCTAAAATTTATAGCACCTTTCTGGTGGCTCATGGTAAAAAATCTGCCTGCAATGCAAGAGACTTGGGTTAGATCCCTGGGTAAGGAAGATCCCTGGTGAAGGAAATGGCTACCCACTCCAGTATTCTTGCCTGGAGAATCCCATGGACAGAAAAGCCTAGTGGGCTATAGTCCATGGGGTCTCAAGAGTTAGATATGACTGAGCAAAACACTTAAACACTGTTACTACAAATATATCAGCAGTTTTCATGAACCCAAAGAACCAACATTGACCATCCCAACATAATAAGTCACAACACTCTGGTTATACAAGAGTTTTCTGTATGTTGCTCCATAGCAGCAGTCTGAGTAACAACACCCTACAATAACAACCTATGTAGATACATAACAAAATGAACTTAATGTAGGATATATATAAGCCAACTTTCCAAATGAGCAGTCATGCCAAAAGATTTAAGCATTAACTATAAACATGTATTAGTAGGTTTCCTGGAGTGGCTTCCATTTAATTTCTGGATTATCAGCTTTAAAAGCATATATCAATAATACCTTGTTGCGTTACGACATACCATGATTATTACTCCAACAAAAGAAACAACAGTGTTTAAATTCCTGAAGAGCAACCAAAGTATTCATTAATTCATTTTGCTTTAATTTCCTTTTTATGAGTCAGGGAACCAGTGAACCATGTGAATAAGCTCTAAATTGTTAAATTGTATCTTCTTCAAATGGGAACCCACTCCAGTGTTCTTGCCTGGAGAATCCCAGGGATGGGGGAGCCTGGTGGGCTGCCATCTATGGGGTCACACAGAGTTAGACACGACTGAAGTGACTTAGCAGCAGCAGCAGCAGAGTCAGTATTTTCCTACGACTTCTGGGAAAAAAAAAGGGTTGATTCAAGCTACACCTAATAAATGTTACGGAGTGATGGTTTACATTCCTCATATTGCCAAATGACATAAATATTAAGTTTTCTATAATGCAGTTACATATTAAAATGGATACTTTCAGACTAATATACCAACATAAATGAGTCCAAGAAGTCATCGTTAAACTTTGCATGCTCCAGTTGCCTGGGCTAAGCTTTGCTCCTAATAATTGCTTTCAAAAACAGTTGACCCTGGAAGAGTTCTTCATGCCTCTTCCTATCCCAAAGTCAATTGACTGAATTTATAACACAGTCCCAATTAAAGTTATATCATCAATCTGAGAACTTCAACCCTAGATTGGTCAACTGTGCAGCTGCTGTAATAACATTTAATATTTCAAAGTAATCTTGAATTATGAAGAACACAAAACTAAATAATCTATTTAAAATAATAAAGAAATGTTACTTCAAACTGATCTATACCAATTGCCAAAGAATATATAGAAATTATTTCTAGTAACAATTTTGCTTATTTTCGTTTTCCTATTTGTCAAGTTGACTTCTGAAAAAATTTTATTTTTAAAGTAATCATCATGTGAACTCTACTATGAACTAAATAAGTCATTCATTAGGGCTTTTATTCTTCTAACTTATTTAATACTTTCCTTCATAATAAAGGATTAAAATTTTACATACATATAATAAACATTTACAGTTACTAGGGGAAAAATTCCAATAATGTGATTGTACTTTGGTATCAAAATCTAAGTTAATTCTGGTACTGAAAAGTATAATCAAGAAACTGCTAATTCAAAAAAAGCTGAGGTTTATGATCCACATATAATTTTGAAAATGGGCATTTTAAAAAGCAAAATAAAGCATATTTCTTTAATAAAACAATTTAATAACACTAGCTAAAATATTTTAAATAGTGTCACTACTACTATTCTTAAGGAAATTTTTATTAAGCTATTTTTGTGGACTGGCATTAGGACTGGAAGAAGTTGAAGTTTTAGGTAGCAAAACAACAGCAGAGGTCAGACAGTCTAGTATGAGTTATGTCAAAACTTCAAGAAACAGAAAATTCATATAGAACATTTAAAGTGCTCCACAAGACAGAAGCTTCCCTTAATTCTGCATATCTACTTGTGCCCCAAAATCAAGCTTGGTAAATACAGCTCAAAATATGACTTATAAAAATAGATGTAAACATCCCAACTAAAATATTACCAGACCATTTTCAGATATACTTCTAAATAATTATACACAGTAGCACAAACATATTACAAAGCTACAATAATTAAAATCATGTGCCACTGCCACATTAATGGAGAAGCAAGCCAGTAAATATGTCTCTGAACTGATGTAAATATATACTATCATTTAGTATAATACATGCTTCATTTTCCAACAGCTGTTTTAAGTCACGTTGAGACACACGGATAACCACTGGTGGGGAAAACAAATGGCAATTCTTACACATTTAAATATGATTACAAAAGCAGAATTCATAAAGGAAAATGAACTGTATTTTACAAAATAAATTTGCTTTAACTTTTGAATAAATATAATAAATATAAAGACAAATGAGACTTGAGACAATATACTTGCAACATATAAGTCACTTCCTTAATATCTTTGAAGTCAGGCTTGACATAAATACCCTACATAAAAATGAAATTCACTGTTGAAATACCTACCTCCTCCTTATAACCTCCAAGACAATTTCCTTAGCTGATTCTCTGTTTCTCTCCATTAGAACGTAAGCTCTAGTGAACAGGAATTTTTGATCACTGTCTGTAATTCCAATACCCAGAACAGTTCTTGGTGTCTACCTCTCTCAATAAAGTTATTGAATAAATTATAAAACTAGTAGCTTGATATTTATTGAAACAAGTCTAAATATACCCTGAAGTATCACTATTAAAACTTTTCTTCAATGAGCATATACTTTAAAGTTCAAAAATAATTAAAACTTCAAAACAAAGGAGTTAACTGCCCTTCAAAAAACAAGCAAACAAACAAAAAAAGCCAAAGTTTCTTTATCGCATAAAAAGGAGCAAAGCAATAGATTTTAGAAATTTTATTCAACATAATCCTTTGCCATTATATCTTTTATAGACATATATGCCATTTTCAGAGCTTTGAGACTGGGAGTGGAAACCACACAATTACTGGGGTCACAAGCATACAAACTGTTTCAGAACCACTGCAGCAGTTAAGAGAGGCAGAAGTATAGTTGCCCAAAGATGAATAAAGAGCAGTTTGCAGTGACATAAAGATTGTCATGACACAAGCAACTCTAAACAGAGCTATTTCAGAGGCTCTGGGTCCTGGGCAGACACAGCACCCAGCCTGTCTTTTCCTCTCTGCCAAGTACATCTGGGCTCACAGGTGTCACTGTGTGGTGGGATGAGGAAAAGGAGATAGGTTTGGAGGAAAGTCATTGTTAGTAGAACTCAAGGGAGTGATCGCCAGGATACTGGGCAATTAGCAGATTAAAGGGCTACCCGCAGTCCTTCACCTGACAAGGAAAATCACCAAGTGCTTTGCCTTTGTTGTACATAATTTTCTTGTCAACTTTTGATAATAAAATGACAGTCTGAAGCTTACTATCTTCCATATTCAATGACTATGTTATTGCAATTTGATAATTTAAGGTAAAACCCAAATCTTGATTTTAAAGTGTTTATAAGTTAGACAGCTGTGGAAACAAATAGGTAATTTATTTAGTCAGCTCTCAGCATTTGCCACTACTTATGTATTTATTGTTTTCTAAGAGTGTATCACTTGTGTCATAAATCACACATCACTGCATTGGTGTGTCAAGTAGATAAGAATTTATTAAATGAGTTAATGGGCTATCAAAGGAACACTTTTTTTTAAAACCAGAGAAAGATTTATACATGAGCAGCATTGTTTATCACCCATATTTTCCACTCATCTATGTATGTCATTCAGGCAACAAATATTGAGTACCTACTCTATACAAGGCATCACGTTTGCAGGTGGATATACACATTAATAGCTTCCCTGGTGGCTCAGATGGTAAAGAGTCTGCCTGCAAAGTGGGAGACTGGGGTTCGATTCCTGGGTCGGGACAATCCCCTGGAGAAGGAAATGGCAAACCACCCCAGTATTCTTGCCTGGAAAATCCAATGGACGGAGGAGCCTGGCAGTCTACAGCCCAAGGGGTCCCAAAGGGTCAGACACTGCTGAGAGATTCACTTTCACTTTTCATACACATTAATATCCTTCCACCCTGATGGCGCTTGCAAGAATACATTACAAACAAGAGAGAAAAACAAATAAGCTAACAAGCAAGTGATTATATAATATGAATTTTGAAAAATGGTGTAATTTCAAAAAAGATCAGATAATAGAAACTGACAGGAATATACTGTGTGTGTGTGTGCGCGCGCGCGCGTGCATGTGTGTGCTGAAGCCTCAGTTACTTGGAGAAAGCTATCAGAAAGATTCTCTAAGTTTGTGCAGTTTAAGCTGAGGAATGATCTGGGAACAGAAAATGGCAGCATATCAGAGGAGATAGCTAGAAATAAATAAAGCAATAGGAAAAATACAGGAATAGAGACAGTTGATGGTTTCAAGAAGATAATGAATACTTTACAGACCCCAAAATAAATAAATATGCAAAAAAAGCTAAGGATGGGAATTTGTACATTGCATTATTATTTAGCTGATATGTACCTGATATTAAAACAGCAATAAATAGCAGAATAATATAATTTGCAGGGAAGAAATCAGATTATTCTGAGATTCTGTGGGCAGAGAATGCATCATATAGTACTAATGATCATTATACTGAATACAGAATGAAGAAAATATAAAGCAAAACTCCAGTGAAGGCTAACACCAAACAAAATATGAAATAAAAAAGGCATAGATAAGTATTATTTGGAAAAAGATGGTCTGATAGAAAAATTTAACCAACAAAACAATCGTATTTGCACAATTAAAAAGTACCGACTCATGAGGGTGGCATTATTTTAGGAAGCACATCCCTAGAATTCTCTTTTGAGACTTTGGCAAGCCTGTTGCTTAAATATGTAGGCTACTTGGACAGATTCCAAATGAAACAACTAAAATGATGAAAGGCATGGCTTACAAGGACAGATTAAAGGAAAAACATGTTCTACTTCAGCATTTCAGAAACTCGAGAAGGAACATCATGGTTGACAAATATCTGAAACATGTAAATTTGAGAAAAAAGAATTCTTTATGGACAAGGCTGCACAATTATGAGCATGTTACAAAGAGAGAGAGAGAAAAAAAACTTCCCATAGTAATAATGCTGTTTTCCAGTAAGAACCATTTGAACAAATAATCCGAGATGGGCAAGGATTAAGGCACCATGCAGACACAGACATTATACCCTGTAGCCTGAACTCTGCAGACCTCAAAATATGCAGAGGCCTGAATAGGACAAAGTAGGTCAGGGCACAACTGCAGACATCTTACCCAGCTGTGCTTTAAATTTAGAAGGGATCCTTCCTTGGATTTAAGGGATTTCTCTGTAATTTTGCTAAAGTAAGAAGAGTCCTGGACTTGGGTCTGCAAAACCTAGTTGTGAGTGATTATCACTCGGAATAGAATTATCCTGTCTATATCTTTATCTGTCATTGGGGATAATAATAATCCCCTGAATTTTTGTGAGACTTAAAGGAGCTGTTGCATATGAAAACACTTTCAATGTGCTTAAAAGCATAGCTCTTAGTGAACATATCGATTATTTTAATAAGCTCAATGTATCCAAAAGCATAGGATGAAGACTGTCAAAGAGCACGATGCCTCAGTTCAGTTCAGTCGCTCAGTCATGTCCGACTCTTTGCAACCCCATGAATAGCAGGATACCAAGCCTCCCTGTCCATCACCAACTCCCGGAGTCACTCAAACTCATGTGCATTGAGTCGGTGATGCCATCCAGCCATCTCATCCTCTGTCGTCCCCTTCTCCTTCTGCCCCCAATCCCTCCCAGCATCACAATCTTTTCCAATGAGTCAACTCTTTGCATGAGGTGGCCAGAGTACTGGAGGTTCAGCTTTAGCATCAGTCCTTCCAATGAACACCCAGGACTGGTCTCCTTTAGGATGGACTGGTTGGATCTCCTTTTAGTCCAAGGGACTCTCAAGAGTCTTCTCCAATACCACAGTTCAAAAGCATCAATTCTTCAGCACTCAGCTTTCTTTATAGAACCAAGCCTCCCTGTCCATCACCAACTCCCGGAGTTCACTCAAACTCATGTGCATTGAGTCGGTGATGCCATCCAGCCATCTCATCCTCTGTCGTCCCCTTCTCCTTCTGCCCCCAATCCCTCCCAGCATCACAATCTTTTCCAATGAGTCAACTCTTTGCATGAGGTGGCCAGAGTACTGGAGGTTCAGCTTTAGCATCAGTCCTTCCAATGAACACCCAGGACTGGTCTCCTTTAGGATGGACTGGTTGGATCTCCTTTTAGTCCAAGGGACTCTCAAGAGTCTTCTCCAATACCACAGTTCAAAAGCATCAATTCTTCAGCACTCAGCTTTCTTTATAGTCCAGCTCTCACATCTATACAGACCACTGGAAAAACCACAGCCTTGACTGCTACTGCTGCTTCAGTCGTGTTCAACTCTGTGTGACCCCACAGACAGCAGCCCACCAGGCTCCCCCGTCCCTGGGATTCTCCAGGCAAGAACACTGGAGTGGGTTGCCATTTCCCTCTCCAATGCATGAAAGTGAAAAGGGAAAGTGAAGTCGCTCAGTCATGTCTCTTAGTGACCCCATGGACTACAGCCTACCAGGCTCCTCCATCCATGGTATTTTCCAGGCAAGAGTACTGGAGTGGGGTGCCATTGCCTTCTCAGATAGCCTTGACTAGGACTAGGCTATTACATCTGCCTTCCTGCTCAAGAGGAAATCATCTCTCCTCTGAGTCATTATTTACCCTGCAGTCCTCTTCCATGGTTACCATTATCTCTCCTGTGGCTTCTAGACATGAAATGTCTCCCCTGGCCTGGGTCCCTCAATACAACTCATGGCTCCTCCATGCAACTGCCTAAACATTCTCCCTTCCTCTCAAACAACAGCAATAAAAACCGACCCAGTTTCAGTTTCATGCCAAAGACCTCTGTTCTCCAATATTACCCCCATCACAGTTATCTCTTGATCTCTGGACCACATTCTCTCAGTCCTTAAGGATTTGTGTCCCTGGTTCACTCTCGTTGCCTCAAAATATTCTCCTGGTATAATTTTTTTTTGGAATGTTGGTACCTACATACATGATTTTTCCAAAGGCTTTGATTATTTTCCTTCAGAAATCTTGTCTTCTATTCTCCTTCAATCATAGCTCCTATGGTCATACTTTCAAATTTCTACTAATAATTATCAATAATTAATTATAGTAAAATTACTGCAATCACCCAATCATCTTATTCCTCATATCATCACTTTCTATGTTTCTTACTCATTCCCCTTTGGACGGACCCACAGCTCAGCCTTTCAAATTTGCAAGGATTTCCAGTGGATCCTATCACTTCTGGACAGAACTCCAGTTTTCTCATGGCCAGAGAGGGGAAAGGGACTTTGGAAATTACCGTAGTCTGAGACTTCATGAAGCAAAAATGATGAAAGCATTTGAACTGAAAAATTCCCAAGTGAGTGAGTATCTCTTGAAATGGATAACCACAAAGAATAGGCTGGAAAAGAAGAAAGATAAGAAGGACTGAAAATTAGAGTAATGATCAGAGTGAGTTCGGTGGGAATGAAGGACAAGGAGAGGTTAAAAAGGGAGAAAATTCTAGTAAAAAATGGAATGTGTGAGAAATTTCAAGTTCTGCTAAATGAGCAAATCATGTGATGAGAAAGTCTAATGAATAGCATTGCCCGAAAAATGGAGATGGGAATATTTAGTGTTGGGAACTTCCAGGAAGTTTACCACCAGAATGTTAAGAGTCACAAGCTTATAGGGGGCAAATGACAGAGAAGAAGCCTTTGAGGAAGTTCAGGATATTGTCATGGTTAGTAATTGGATCCAAAGAGAAAAGGAAGTGTTACATACTGATGGAAAAGAAGTGCTAATGTTGTACTGAGAGGCAGTAAGAATATTTTCTGAAAAAACCAAGTAGTACATCAACTCCTTCTCATCTTGAGTTTAAGAACTGAAGAAAAAAACAAAAAATAAAAAAACACCAACTATAACTACCTCAAGCAAAATGGGATAGCAGAAAAGAGTAAAAAAAAATATTAAGTTGGAATCAAACACACAGAATCAAGTTCAAACTCTATTACTGGCTGCTTGAATTACAAGACATGTTGAATGAAAGTGATGTGACTTTCTTGAACTTCATGTCCCTTATCCATAAATGACATTAAGAATGTTCTGCTTATGTCCCCTAGAATAGATACAGGAAATGCTTATGAAAGTTAAACTATTGTTTTATTATTATTATTTTAGGGGAATAAATATAACAATAAATCATGAATGGTCTATTTCAACTATAAAATACTGTACATGTGTACAGAAGAAGATATTAACAAAGTGATCTCATATTAGATGATGTAATTTTCATTAGTTTGTAAAATATTTAAGTAAATACAATTCCAGTTTTAAAAAATAAATCCTATTTTTGTTAAATAACTCAAAAGAAATCATAAAATATAATTTTCTAGCTGATATGGTTTGAGCATCATTTGGTGCTTTTGTTTGGCTACAATTTCTAAATGGGATTACACAGAAATAAAATTAAATGAGAATGGTATGTAAAGAAAATAAAATACCTTCATTAAACTGCAGAAATGAAAACCTAGTTAACCTCTAAAATCTCTTTGTCCTACATTATGTATCTGTTAACCTTTAAAATCATTTTGTCCTACATGACATATCTGAAAATTATAGGGAATGCATGCTCTTACCATATCAAACTGAGTAACAATGGAGAAATGGAATCCTAGAAAACCAAGTAAATTATAAAAGTCAAGTTGAAGTAAAATTGAGTGGCAAGATTTTGAAGAAAATGCATTTTGAATCACTTCTCAACTTCTCTTTAATTTCTGTCTTCCCTATTCATATGAGTGGTGCATTTTTCTGAAAGACATATTAAATCCTTCTGACCAAGTATACGCCAACCTTTATTTCTGAAGATGAAGAGATGTACTGATGTTTTACCGAATGAAGATGAAGAGATGTACTGATGTTTTACCGAATTAAATTTGAAAATTTAAAAATATTGTCCTAAGAAAGTAAATATAATTTGTCCCCTCCAAAATATCCACCAGTTAACAGAAACTGGACATGATGTGTGTATTCTACAAACAAGAAAATCATTTAACACACTATCTCCATGACATAGAGGATGTGTGACTTATTGAAATACAGCACAGCCCAGTATTTAAGAAAGCAGGCTCTAAATTTAAACTGGTTCTATTTCTAATGAGATACTTAGTAGAGTGTTTATTTGGGAGATTATTTAACCTCTCTGTATCTCTGTTTTCTCATTCATATGTAAATAATAATATGACTCACTTCATAGAATCCTTGTGAGAATCAAAGATGGTACTTAGAACATAGGAGCACATAACAAGTATTAAATAAATGTTAGATTTTCTAACTATGCAGGGCTTCCCTGGTGGCTCAGAGGTTAAAGCGTCTGCCTGCAGCGCGGGAGACCCAGGTTCGTTCCCTGGGTTGGGAAAATCCTCTGGAGAAGGAAATGGCAACCCACTCCAGTACTCTTGCCTGGAAAATTCCATGGACTGAGGAGCCTGGTGGGCTATAGTCCATGGGGTTGCAAAGAGTCGGACACGACTGAGCAACTTCACCTTTACTAACTATACTAAATAAAAATCAAATGTCCCTTGTTAATTTATCTAGCAATATGCTTAAACAGACATGAAAGAAAAAAGATTAATAAACAAATAGGAAAGACAGTGTGGATAATATTAGAGTTCAATTAATATTTGGAGCCAAACATGTGAGAAGAAATGGGTATTAGAGATGTGAGCACAGATAAAACTGGTGCCTATAAATGGGAGTCTACTCTACATTACTGGGAGGGGTTCTGCAAAATATTTCCAATAATAATATTCTTCAGTGTTCCTACTTGATTGTTCCAGTCTTCTCTGCTTAAAAGTCATGAGCCTATTTGACTTGGGTGGTGTCCACATTATCTCCAGTAGCAGTAAAATATAAATGGTCATCCTAAACTCAGTACAAGAAGAGGATTACTGTGTATTCCCAAAATACACGCCTTTATCAAATACCAAGCATAAACCTAAAAGAATGCATGGTGTCCAGACCCATCTGAGATTACTTTCAATCATACACAAAACCATTTAACAAGAGATTAAAACTTTGGCCTTTCCATCTATGGAATGTTACACTATAGTAAATTATTTTTAAAGACACTGATCAGTTTGATACATTCCTGTTTTAGAAAATGGAAAGAGTAAGGCTTAGCTCTAGAGTCAATTTTCTGTCTCCACAGTAACAATCATACACAAAAGTGCTTTAGTACTTAAAAAGCCTTCACTTAAATTCTTGAACTTAAATCCTCCCTTCTACTTCATGCACTATTAAATCTTCTGTGGAACAAATCCTACATGGCTACTATCATCATCATAATGCATATGGTAAAACAGATAGCAGTACATTTTGTTCTAAAATATAATCAAATAATTGCCTGACATCTGCATTCTGATATCTACTTCTTTTCTACAAAATTGAGTCCTATATTTGATAACCTGTACCTTCTTTCATTACTTTAGGAGAAATGCAATAAAAAAATATATTTTTTAATATATATGATATATAAAATATATCCATATATTTTATATAGATAGATATCTATATATCTATATATATATAGATATATATATATATAAGAACATAATCTCTGAAATGATGGGAAAACAAAGTTTCAAATCAGCATATTCTTCAGATATGTCTCTTTTACCTTTAAACAGGTTTTCAAGCTCAAACATTTTGGACAAAAATCTCTTCAATAATACACACATCTCAGTGCCTCTGTAACCCCCAAATGTTGAACATAACGGGTAGTGAGTCTTTCCCTAGTATACAAGATCAGTATCCGCATCAATTAAGGCTGTATTCTCTGCCAGGGTAAAGCCTCTGGGCCTTTAGACTTAGCCCTTCCCCCAAATAAAGGTTCCTAGTTTCTTACCCTGTAAGGAAGCTTTGCTTTTACATATACTTTGTTCAATCTCTTCTTTGTCTAGTAGCTGCCATGTTTTATTGCTCTGATTAAGCCTGACTTATTACCTCATATGCCTTTAATTTTGGGGATTCAGTTTATAGTGAGCCTGGGACCAAGCGAATAGACTCTTCTATATGATTTAAGGCAGAAATGCAATTATCTGTTTTAAGTGGTTAGGAGTTTTTGATGTTTTCTCCTAGGTTCTCAGCTCTGTGCTGCAAGTAAAGCAAGAGAGTTCTCTACAAGTGGGGTGGATATAAACTATTAACCAGTTGACAGTTTTAAGTAGGACACTCAGATTAAATCAAGGTGTAAAATCCTGAGTTACTCCATAATTCAGATCCTAATTTATTTCCATTTATGTTTTAAAACTTCAGGAGTTAGTAGTAGCAGCTTTACATTATCATGTTTTTTTTGTTCCTCACAAGAAAGCAAACTGCTAATGCCACAATGTGTTGGAGATTTGCAGCTTTTCAATAATGATGACAAATTTTTATAGTGGATGCTGTGCCCTAGTTGCTAACCAGCAAAGAAATGTTGGGAAAGGGGTTATTGAGGAAGTCTCTGTCACAGAAAGGATATACCACTGGAGACAGACTACTTGGCATGATATCAGTGACTTCATTAAAAAAACTGAGAGAATTTGTAAAATAGAAGTGGTGCAATGGTGAATCTGTTTTAATACTGTTAAATACTGTATTACTGTTTAATACTGTTTTAAGAGTTATATCAGCAGATGCTAGAACTAACCTTTGAGGAAAGGTTATTCACTAAGGACCAATTAGAAATATGTCAAGTCACTGACAGATACCGAGACACAATAGGCACGTGTACAAGGATTAACACCTGTCTGAAACAGGTAATATTAAAACTTTATCATGTCATTTATTCTTTTTTGGCCATACGGCTTATTTTGAAACTTGCAAGTTCCAGGAAACATACACTTTAAAACTGTGACGAAAAGAATAAGTGGTAATCTCTTTCAGGACTGTAGATCTGCACATATAAATAGCTGAATATACATCGACATAAATCAACAGAACAGCATTTCCATGTATAAAATTTACAGTGGATACAGAAAGTAAGCTTAAAAGTATTCCAAACATTTCAGTAATAATTGCTTTACTACAAGTCCTCTTAGCTCTAAGTACATTTCCTTGTAAGTTACTCAGGAAACCCCTGAAAAATAAAGATTCAACGTTGACACATACTAATTTCTATGTGGTTGTTAGAACTGCTCTGCCTCCAACTTAAAGTCCTGTGGTACAAGCAATAGGTCCTTACAACTCACTTTCCCTCTCTTTGTCAGGGGAGCAATGAAAACTAATAACATCCGTTTCACAGAAAGTAGAAAAGTCAGTTTATGTGGATTTGCAGATAAGCATTTATTCCTTTATTCCCCTTGACCTGCATCCCTCCTTTAAAAATATCTCCATTGATTATCCTGACACCTGCTGGCAAGGGCACAGTGCATCCCAGTCTACTTTTCCCTTAAACAATTCCCACAAAGCAGACTGTTGGGGTATTTTCAGAAACAATTAAGTGGCAATTCATTCAGTGTAAATATCTAATTTCTAGCATTATCATGTAACCATGAGAAATTTTTCAATAATCTGTTTCACATAGCCAACTACTTACATTTTTATATGTAAATACAGGTTTCTTTCATAAGCCAAAAGATGGTAATCATTACATGGGCTGTGACTTAAAAAACAAAAACATGCTAGACATCTTCCTTAAAACACAGATAAGAACTGAATAACAGGAACAGCTTGGCTTTGGTTTTCTATGACTTTTTTTAAACATAATAAAATCAGTGTGCAAACTATTTGGGGAATAAACTCAAACTCACATAAACTCATAGGAGTAAACTGATTAGCTATGAAAGAATCCATACCATTAATTACATATTGCAAAATTTGCTGTTTCTCATCTAATTTGAACTGAGTTCTGAAACCCACACTATTTTTGTGGGTTTCTTTATTTGGCAAGGAATATAATGAACTTACAACATCATAAATGATACTCAAAGCTGTTTGCACCTGTAAGTATATTCAATAAACAACAAGTATCAGAATTAACCTTCTTAGGCTTTAGGAAACTCTCAAATCAGTCAGGTTTTCACAACTGGATACAAGTGATAACATATACAGTCATCCCATTATCAAAACCCTTCAAAAGATGAAAAGTTTTAAAAATAAATTACCTAATTAAAATTTTTATCTTTAATATCAGTGAAAATAAGAGTTTGGATTACTAATTTAGAATCTAAAAACTGTCAAATTTGTACTTTGTCATGATTTTGAGTAACCAGGCTTTTTTAGTTTAGTCATGTATATTTTAACCCTTTGCATTGCTATCATTTTCTGAGAAGGAAAAGTCATATCTAGCATTAAAGGCAAGTTTTAGTAAAATGTTTATTAAAAATACCCTACATCCTGAATACACATTTTATATAAACACTGATGATAAGATATTTGAGAAAAATAGAGTTTTAATTTAGAGAAGAGTTTAGAAGTAAAAGACATTTGCCTGGTTTTGAAGATCTTTATAAGTTCAAGACCACAGAAGGGAGAATAGACCATTTCAATTTTGTAACCCTTAATTTGTATTTTTATTTGTCTTCCCCAAACTATATAAATTTAAAACAAAATGCATTTCATCACTAAGAAAATATTTTGAAATAATCAGAAAAAAAATTGTTTAGGATAGGGGTTTTGGGAGTGGGGGAATGTGTTTTGTATCATAACAGAGTTCAAGGCTTTGCACTGATCTTCACTTAGCTATTATGTTTAATTTAGTATTTCAAAATTATTTTTAAATGTTTCACTTCAAATCTGAAGTTAGCATTTAAAGTATAAAATTAATAAGCACGTAAATCAGGTAAAGAAGACACTAATGTATCATAATTTTTAAAAGTACAGAAATCTGTTATTTCAGCAAAGACACTGTTATAGTAATTATAGAAGCATGGGTGTTTTTACTTGGAAGGAGATTATTCAAGTACTAATTGATCCCCATGTAGAATTAACTAAAAATCACCACTGATTAAAAAAGCAAATGCAAGTGCCAATGATTCATAGTATTTAGGACATGTCTAGACATTTTTAGATAGTGCTATTTGCTTAAAGACTTCAGACACAAACTGCAAGCACAGGGACAGATTGCATAAGATATACGTGCTTGCTGCAACTGTATGCATGTATTGGATTTTTTAGAGCAACCCATAATGATGAATAATTTAAGAGTTAATAAAATATTCAATCTGACTGATCCATTGGTTTAATTTTAAAATAAAAATGACTAATAAAAAGAATTACATGTCCTTATTAAATCTTAGTCATTAATGCACACAAATTGCAACCCACACAGGGAACCAATTCATAACAGGTATACAATAGGCAAACTATATCTGGGAGGTGGGGTGGGGGCAGTGCAAGGGAAATTTTCATCGTTAACACTGGCTTCAATAAGTTTGTTCAAAGTTTAATTGTTGGGAGCTGTCATGCAAGATGCACTCTGCCTTTTTGCAGGGCTAAGGGAGAATAAATTAGAGAGATGCAAGTTTAACAAAAAGAGCTCCAGGAAAGCAGTCCATTTCTTTCCTACAGCCCTCTATCCCTTTCCCCACAGGTTGACTGGAATAAAAAGAGAAATCCACCGAAGAACGTGGAGTATACAGTGCCGAAGCATTGTCTAGGAGCTGGAAAGAGAGCCCAGGCATAACACCAAGGTTGGACTGCCTGGCAGAGTAAACTCCCCCGGCGCGGGTAGGTTTAGGTGCAGAGCTGGGATAGTCTTCATGATGCCCCAGGTCTCCTGCAACCAGACCTAGGGAGGCAAACGCGGCCCCACACTTTAGATGCATTTTCTCCTCCTCCACCCACACAGCCCTCCACCTCCACGCGAGTGCCGGACTGATGGTGGAGGCGATGATGGCATGGAGTAGGTGCCCGTGTGTGCGTGAGTGTGTGCTTTTCGGTTTGGGGTGGGAATGCAGGCAGGGAAGGAAGGTGGAGATGGGAGTGCCTGCTGTTTTCCCTTCCATTCCTGCTAAGGGATCAAAGTGCAGGAGGATTCCAGAGGGGAAATGAGAGAAGAGAAATCTCCGTAGCGGGAGTACTGCCTTTTTCATATCGACGAGAGACTCTGCAGCGCAACTACAGAGCCATTACCATTCCTTAACCTTCAGTGGAGTGCTGCCTCTGCCGGATAACTGGAAGGGCACGTTGTAAACGCCAGCGAGGCACACACCTACACTCGCCTACACGCTGGGGAAAATAGCCACATTCTGGGGGAAGGAGGGAGCAGGGAAGCCCCCCTCCCCCCAGGAAGGGCTCGACCTGGATAGCTACTAGCTGGGCATCGAGGGCAACTGGCCAGGAACACCCAGCTTCTTAGGCAAATTGTAGCCCAAGAGTTCACAATGTTTCTGTGAAACAGACGGACGGGCGCACGGATAAATGGCGTAGAATATTCATGCAGTGTCTAATATTAAATGGATCAGAGTCAATGTATGTTTTAATCCAGCTACCTTTTTGGAGAGGCACAGCATTTTAAACCCCGTGCTGCACTCAGCTCTCCACTTGAAGCAGCCTGCGGACCGTTTCATTACCCGCGGAACACTTAGAGGGGGCTGCCTGCATATGTGGGTGCAGAAGGGACTCAAGTCCACCTCCGATGACCCACCCAGGGTCCCTGTTGCTCCCCCTGGCCCTTTCCAGGCAGCCAACTTCAACCCCAAAGCTAGTGGAGATGGAGCCAGAATGAGTTGTATTGACAAGCCATCCTTCCCAGGGACCTGGAAGCCGGCTACGCAACTCAGCAGGAGAGTCCTCAAAGTCTTGTATTTTATTTTTTTAACAGACTGGTTTATTTCATGCAAGTCGTGAAAACCACCACCAGACCAGCTCTTACAACTTTTCCGCTCTTGGGCGGGGGCGCCAGGGCTGTCTTGCAATGCACGATTCCTTATTATCAAGAGTTAGGCTTATACCAGGAGGAAGTGCTGAGCAAAGCTCGGGGCCTCTGGGGTTAAAGGAGAGGCGGGTTCCTGGGGTTTTCTCTATTATTGATGCAGCACGTCCAGGATGGGGAGACGCGAGCAAGCCGAACGGACTTGTCAGACCCGTCTCCACCGCACCCACGGCCCAAACTCCCAGCACCAGGTTCGGATTTGCAAACTGCTCAGCGTGGGCCTGGTAGTAAAAGCACCGCACCCGGAAGCGGACAGCCCAGTGGGTCTCCAGCCTCTTCCCCTTTCAACTATTCCACGCCCGGGGCGACCTAGCTTCTCTGGCTCCCCAGCGAAAGCCCCGCCAGGCGCCGGTATCCGGCATCACCCACAGGGCTCTGGGAGGGTTTGCTTGGCGACTATGAGCCAAGCAAAATTTCTCTCCCGCCTCCCCATCTTTCCTAGATCTCATCTGGGTACCCCACACCCCCTTCCCGGCTCAGCCCCACCAGCACTCCGCTCTGACTTTGCAAAGCACTTTTCCTGGGCACCCAGGATAGGGCGCGCAGCCTCCTCGGGCCACCCACAGGGCTCGCCACTCGGGGCGCGCCCCGGGACCGCCTCCAGCCCCTTGCGGTGTCTCGCAGGGGGATCGCCGCCTGTCCCGCCGCCAGCCCCTGGCCCCTTGCCTCACCTCTGCAGAACTGAGGGACGCTGAAGCTGAGCCCAAGCAGAAGCCAAGCAGCCACCGACTGCTTCATGATCCCGTCTCTCGGACGTGACCCCGGTGGTCAAGGGTCTTGGCGGAGGGTAGCGTCGCCGAGGTGGCACCGCAGGGCAGCGGCAGACCCCACCCCGATAGAGGATTCAAGAAGATGTCTTCTTCCCGCAGCGTCTCCTGAAACAAATTGTCGGAGAGGACGAGAAAGAGGGGTGACCCAAGAGAGGAAGGTTGCTTCCCCTTGTGCCTGCGCTCCGGGGGCGCCGGGAGGTGGGCGAGCTCCGAGGAGGGGCCGGCGGGCTCAGCCTCTGCGGCGGGTGGGTCCCGGCCGAGGCGCGGCGGGTGGGGCGGGGCGCCGGGTCCCCCGCGCCCGCGGACCGGCAGACGGTGCGCTCGGCTCCGG
>SJXQ01009820.1:27189-85274 GCA_006408695.1 Aepyceros melampus | reverse complement strand
TTACTCCCTCCACCAGCCTCCCCCTCTTGGCCACACTCCTCTTGTCTCTCTTTCTTCTTCTCTGTCTCAGAGGTGGCTCCTTCTGCTGGAAGAGAAGAGGGAGACAACTGCAGCCACACCCTGGCACCTGCCACCACCTCTGAAGTTCCTACAGAGCCCGCACCTTCTGCATCCACGCCAGGGACTCCCCGGCTTCAGGAGAAGCACACTCAGAGTCTGAGATGCCCCTGGTTTCCAGCCTGGACTTTATAATGAACCACGTTTAGGAATCCCCTGAAGTCCCCGTTCGCAGTCTAGCTGGGAAAAGAAGTTAAGAGGTTTGGAAAAGTGGCTTTCTTTGGGGCACAAAGCTGCTTGAGAGACAGAATGCTGGCAAAGGGATCTGTCCCGGATTCTCAGGAAGCACAACCTCGTCAGCAGGCAGACTCATCAGCTTAGACAGGGGTGTGGTCTACTACTGATCTGGCCACCCTTCAGTTGACTCTAGGGTTGAGGAGAGAGGCTTGTGGGCTCCTCTGTAAACCGGGGCAAAAAGGTGAAGGCACAGAGCAAGTGAGTGCCAGACACATCTCCTTAAGCAGGACATCTGTTTCAGACGAGAAGTAGTGGGGCAAGTTTGGGGACCATGGAAGAAAATAAAATACAAGGACACATTCTTGAAGCATCACTATGGGAGATCACATTTCCTTGCTATCCACCAAAAACAATACAAATCGACTGGCTTTTGCAGTCAAAGTGGCTGAACCAAAACACAGCCCATGGCTTACAATAGCGCTTACTTCTCTATTTTCCATTTAAACTATTTGGTTGGGGTATACGGATTCGGCTCCAGCAGTTGCAGGTACCAAAATGAAAGTCTCAAAAAAAAATTGTTTTTGTTTTCCCCTTCTGAAGAGTGGGGTAGGAAGAGAGACAGAAAACACATAGAGAAAAATTGAAGGAAACATTCTTGAAGGAAGGATTTTTAAAAAGGCACTAAGAAAAAGACAGCAGAGGACAACTGGTCACACAACTTCATCTCCTTTGCTTCCTTGAGGCCTTTAAACTTCCATTTCTACCTTCCTTTGGAATCTAAAGTGAGATCAGGGATGGAAGACTGATGGAAAAGTAACATTGCATACAGCTACAGAGAAGTTAAAGTATCATACCACTGGCAAACAAACAAAAACTATGGTAACAACAAAACTTAAGTGAAAACAAGGTTTGTTCAGATCTCATGTTTGGTGGGAGGTACAAGAACATTTTCTTAAAAATGATTTTGCTAAAGGAAAGAGAGAGAATCATTTATTTACAGTCTGCTTTCTTGCTGAAAGCCATACATGTTAGAGCAAGGTGCCACTGTCTAGAGCTACCACAAAGCAGCTATAAACAATCACATTTCAACTTTCTGACTCATCACTGTTACTTAATATTGAAACTATGCTATCGGTCATGTGGTGATATGTCCACTATAAAATATCTATCTCTTTGGCATGAGATGTTTAATATTAGTTTTAAGGTATTATTCCTAAAACATAGTGGTAAATCTCAAATATATATATATATATATATATATATATATATATATATGCATACAGTTATATAACCAACAAGGATCTATTGCACAGGGAACTTGACTCAATATTCTGTGAATCTGAAAAAGAATGTATATATGTATATGTATAACTGAATCACTTTGCTATATAACTGAGACTAATATAAATCAACTCTGCTCGAGTAAAATTAAATTAATAGCAAAGTAAAGTTAGAAACTAGTGACTCTGTGATGAGATATTAAAGGAAAAAAGTATGCCAAAAGTTTTGTTTACTTTCCTATTTATTCTCTGTTTATTTTCACTTTTCTGATGATATATGATCTCAATAGGAATGTTAGGAAGTTAAATAATTTTTTGGCAACAGTGTACATTACTACAATTTTATCTTTCCTTGGTTTTAGTTCTTTAAAAAAAACAGCTCCAGGAGAGCATAAAACTACATTAAAATGCATATTCTATGGTCAAATGCCTGGAATTTTGACTATAAATGTCATTCTTATTACTTAGGATCGACTTGTAAAATGTTTCCAGTTTAGGATCTCTACTTTCTTAAGTCCCATTTCTAATTGAAATTTGATATATAGTCTTACAGTCTTATATTCATTCTTCCAAGTACACAGCTACTCCTTTTTTTCCCCACTTACTGATAATGGACATGTACTAATAAGCCTTTTATTTGGAAAATTCCAGGCCCTTTACTTAATTTACATTTATAGGAGTCGTTTCACTCTTACTAGCTTATATACGGCCTCTTCAGAAATGGAATATAAGAAATGTTAAAGGATCACAAGAAACAGACATTTTATAAAAGGAAAAGAAAAGGTAAAAGGGCAAAATTGTTATGAATTTTTACCTTACATCAAGTGCTAAGGGACCTTTACTAATCACACACAGTCTAACCTACAGTTTTATAGCTTCTCCAAATATATGCCTAGAGCACCAAAATGAATCTATATATCACTTGAAGACAGCAAGTCCCAAAATATTTTCTGCAGGCTTATTTTCCCCAAGATGCTAATGGGGAAAAAAAAAGTTTCATAGTCAAATAATTTTGGGCAACATCACCTATCAAAGCAGTTCTTAAAGATTCATGGTGAATGTTAGCATATTAAAAACTTTGAAAAGTCCTATGATTAAGAAACTTTTTCCAAAGTGTTAATCCACCATTCTGTAAGCTTTTTTTTTTTTTTTTTACTAAGGAAAGCTTTTTCTCTGAACACCTGTTAACATATTTTATTTAACACCACAATGAAAACAACTCAAGAAACGTTGTCTGAAAATAAAGCAGGAAGAAGTATCAGGAAAACAAACAAAAAAGGGACTGTAGAAAGTTTACTTGTTTTCAAGAGCTATTCTTATTGGGTCTGTGTTTACATTCTGGAGCAGAACATATCTGAATTGGAATACTGTCTCTCTCTTTAATTCTTTTAACATTGGTAAGCCAGTTAATTGCCAAGTCTCAATATTCTCATCTGTAAAATGGAGTTGGTAAGAGTATCAAACTCATAGTGGTAAATTATTGTGATTGCAAAGGGCCAAGGCCAGTAGTGGGCACACAGTGCTGATGACGACGTGATGGAGACAAAATCCCAAACAAAATCCCAAACTTTTGTAAGTGATTTTCCTCAATAGCTGATTATCTCAATTTTCATCCCTCACCCCCATTAAATTATCTGGAAAAATTTTAACTCATCTTGTAATTGACCAAGCAGCAAATAACATAAAGGTAGCATTCTGTATTCTTTTAATTATTGAATGATATTTATAAAAAAAAAAAACTAGATTTAGGAAGAGTCAGACTATTTGATCAAATTATACCAGTACTATTTTTAATTTTTAAAACCATTTTGTGCTTACCTTATTTTGCATTTCAAAACATCTATTTTCTTTAATATCTAAAATGACTCGAGTTAAATCTCAACATTGTGGGACCAAAAGCAGAAAACCCAGTCAAGGCCACCTGAACTTCTGACTTACAGAACTGTGAACTAATAAACTGGTGTTTTAAAAGTGCTAAATTTGTGGTGACTTTTCAGCAGCAAGGGAAAAGTAATACAGTAAGTCACTATCATCAGAAGGGATACAGCACAGCTTGGTTAAGTAAATTGTCTATGGTCTCAAGTTAGAGTAGGTTTAAAGAGAGGAAACTTTTTACTGGCAGCAATTATAGAGGGTCAGCTGTATGCTCGGAGAAGGCAATGGCAGCCCACTCCAGTACTCTTGCCTGGAGAATCCCATGGACAGAGGAGCCTCATGGGCTGCAGTCCATGGGGTCGCTAAGAGTCAGACACGACTGAGTGACTTCACTTTCACTTTTCACTTTCATACATTGGAGAAGGAAATGGCAACCCACTCCAGCGTTCTTGCCTGGAGAATCCCAGGTACAGAGGAGCCTGGTGGGCTGCTGTCTATGGGGTCACACAGAGTCGGACCCGACTGAAGCGACTTAGCAGGAGCAGCAGCAGCTGTATGCTCAGCACTAATGCATCTTAATTCTAGTGCTTCACTAAGTCATCACAAAAGCACTTATGAGGTAAATATTATTATAATCTCGTTTAACAGCTGAGGATACCAAGGATCAAAATATCTAAGCGATTTGCCCAAGATTAAGATGGCAATGAGGGATGGAGGCAGGAGCCATGATCTGAGCCCTGGTTTGTTTCCAGGAGCAATTTTCATAACCATTGTGTTGGAGCATCTATTTTAGTCCCTGTTCTAACTTATTTCACTCATTTATATTTTCAATTTAAGTGGCTATAACTGTAATCGTCATTTTTTAGTATAGTCTGCAACCTCTTTGACCTTGATTTATCATTGTAGAGCATACTTTGAGTGTAGAGTTTCAAGTACATTTTAAAATTCTCTAAAATATTTGCATAACTCATAACATTTTTTCATTGCTCTCCATAAATACCACACTAATTCTTTCCTCCAAGCTCCTCCTGTTGTCTCCATTTGAAAGGAATTCTTACAAGTTCTGCTAGCTGAATTCCTGTCTCCCTATCAGACCTCTCAAATTATTCCAGCACCACAGAACCATGATTCCTTAGAGTTAACACTTCTTGTTTTTCTCTAGTTGTCTCATTGTTATTAGCCTTACTGTTTCAAATAATTACAAACGGATCTTGCCGTAAAGATAACTATACTCCTTGGAGATAACTGAATATGTTTTAAACTTCTTGTGAACACTAAAGGAAGAATCATTTATAAAAGTACATATTTTATGCCAAATTAAGAGTTCCTAGTCTTTCCCCGCTTGGTTCCCTGATGGATGCTCATTTCAGAACATACGCAGTGTCATTACACAGGAGTGAGCCTGTGACTTTAGGGTCTGACCCATCCACTCCAGTATTCTTGCCTGGAGAATCCCATGGACTGAGAAGCCTAGTAGGTTACAGTCCACAGGGTCGCAAAGAGTCGGACACGACTGAGCGACTTCACCTCACCTCACCTAGTAAGAGAAATCTGTTGTGCCTCTTATTCCTTCCCTTGTATTTCCTATTCAACCTACTGAGTGACTTAGTTTTAGGTCCTTAAAATATTTTTTTTAATGATTAACACATGCACACACATGTGTTAATACATGTAGTCCCTTGGACAGCACAGTCAATCCTAAAGGAAATCAACCCCGAATATTCATTGCAAGGATTGATGCTAAAGCTGAAGCTCCAATACTTTGGCCTCTTATGCCAAGAGCCAGCTCATTGGAAAGGACCCTGATTGAAGCAAAAGGAAAAGTGGGTGGCAGACGGAGAGATGGTTAGAAAATGAACTTGAGTTTGAACAAACTCCCGAAGATAGTAGAGGTTAGGGAAGCCTGGTGTGCCACAGTCCATGGGGTCACAGAGTCCGACACAGTTTAGCAACTGAACAAACAACAACACGCACACAACTAAAGCTCAAAGGTCCAAGTGGGTGTACAGGGATATAGAGGTTTCCTTCTTGATGACATTCCCTGGTTATATAGGGTTGCTGCCACAGGGCCAACAGCTGTAGCCAGTAGCTATTGCTGTGTACTTTTCAAAAGATATGCATATATACATATTTACACATACAAACACACACTTTTGCACATGTGTGTTTACAGTGTATGTGTACACACACTGTTCACAATAATATTGTTAGTTATACAGTAATTAGACAATAATATTGCTAAATTATACAAACATTATGCCTCTTGCTTCTTGTCACCAAAAAAAAATTATATATTTCTGAAATTGCATCAAGGACAGGCATAATGTTTGTGTAACAGAAATCCTTTTGGATATTTGTTTCAAATCTTTCCTGACTGCAAGCAGTGTTGCAGTGAATGCACATTTTGCACACATGTGCACTGCATGCATGCGCATTAGAATAGACTGCTTGAAGTGGCACTGTTGGCCCAAGGTGCATGCATTTAACTAGTGGTAGATATTGCCGTACTGCCATTCATAAAAGATGCATGAATTCATCCTTCCACCTATAATGCATCAGAAAACTTGTCTTCCTTACATCTTGGCTGATACAATGTGTTTGCAATTTGTGGCCTTGTCAATCTTGCAGATAAGAAAATGATATCGCAAGATTTCGAATATTTTTTATTAGGAGTGCTTTTAGCACTTTTCATATATTTAAAAATAATTCATATTTTCTTTATGTTACCTACATTTCATGTGTCTTGCCCTTTTTTTCTACTGGGCTGTTGACCTTTTTCTTGATTTGTAGGAGCTCTGAATATAAAAAAGAAGTTAGACCATTGTGTGTAATATTTATGTCAAACAATTTATCCAGCTAGTTTATAGCTGTTTTGTTTGATTTTGCTGTGCTAAAATGTTTTATATTTGTAATGATGAAATTTAACCATCTTTGCTTTATGATTTCTAGGTTTGATTTTTTGCTGAGATAGACTCTCACTATTCTGAGTTTATAAACATATAAACATATAATATGTTCTCATATATTTTTGTGAAATAATTTATGGCTATTATACTTTCATATGTGTATTTATATTTCTTACTCAGCTGAAATTTATTTTTTGTGGGAAAAGGTAGTGTAGAGCTTACTTATTTTATAGAAAACTACTACTTTTATAAAAGCCATTTATTGAATAAATTCCCGTCTTCTTTACTGATATGAGATGCCAACTCAATCAACTAGTCATATACATTTGGTTCTACTGATTGCTTTTACAGACTGTTCCATTGGATTATCTATCCATGTGCCAAGACCACATCCTTAATTATGTTTATTTAGAACATTTTTGATAACTGATAGAGCAAATAACTTCATCTACTTCATTAAAAAAAATTTCCTGACTAATACTATACATATATTTGGACTTAAGAATAAGCTTGTTTAGATGAAATGAGAGAATATGCATATTTATAATTTTATAATTGCTATCTATCTATCCAGGTTTTAAGTTCCCCTTGTTAGGTTTCTATGTATATGTTTTATCTTTTTATGCACCTATTCAAACAAGGGTTTTTTTTCAGCTACGTTTTGTAACTAGCTATTTATAAGAAGGTTATTTGTGTGTGTGTGTGTGTGTACTTATACTCAGTCACTTTATCAACATCTTTTACTGTTTTTTACTTGCTTTACTCTTTTACAGTTTCTTTAGTTGATTCTCTTTCAGATTGCACTTATATCACCTGAAAATAATATTACTTTTACCCCCTTATCATGTTTTCATGTGTCTTTTTCCCACGAAACTGTTACAGCTGCTGCAAAACAAATCTAAATAAGTGGACACACTTGTACTCTTCCTGACTCTTATGTGACCATCCTAGTGACCTTTTGTGGCAGAGCATATGGCCTCTGGTTTCCTGGGTCCAGGGCAGTTGGTATAGTTACTTTATATATACCAATCTTTGCTCAAAAAATATCTTTAAGGAATGAATTACTGTCAGTGTAGACAGAAAGTAAGTTTTCATAAATATATAGGATACTTTTTTTTTTAAAGACTTTTTTTGCCAGAAAGAAAGGCTTGTGAAGATTTGGTGGGATTGGATGCTGTAAACTTTGAGGTTGCTTTTGACAGGATCCTGGAATGCCATGTCTTTTGATGTGAAACAAAATGATAAAAACTTCTTTCATGCCCACCTTATTCATAGCTATTTAAATATACGATTACCTGGGGGAAAATGATATTGTAACAGTCCAAAGGACAATTTTAGACTATTGCCTCTTTTATCTGGTTTTCATTGACTTTCCCTCTCTTTTTCTCGAAATGGGTATTTGTTTAAAATACACAAGACTTCTGGTTTGACACATCAAGCATAGTAATTAGACCAAAGCTAAATGAAACTCAAATAAAAATGCTTCTGTCTCCATAGACAATGAAGGTCTAAAATTTTATTTGACTTCCCTGGTTCCAAAAGACTATGACTTAAGGAGAAAAGTCTCCAATAAAAAATTTTTGCAATTACTGCTTCATTTAAAAAATTCAACAAAATACATTTTAATATATGGTATATTGGCAAATGCAGATTAAAATACCATTTGTTTCTTCAGCCATGGGGAGAATAACACTTAACATCATGTGTTTCATTGACATTGATTCTGTTACTTCTTAAGATAAAATACTCCTGGCACATTCCCTAACACAGTAATTTTAAATAATTTACTAAAGTAACATAAAATATTATGCATGTTCATATACAGCTCTAATTTTTCTTAAATTATTATTGTATTAACATTATATGAAATATTTGATTAAATGTTTTCAACCCATACTTTTCCCAAACTTAAACAAAACCATAATGTCTGTATTAAATTGGAAGATGAAGGAAATATGGCCCTCACTGTGAAGAAAATTATAACATCTTGACCTTATGCCTTTGAGAGTGAACAGAACAAAATAGTAATTTGAAACCAAGAGATTTTTAATAAGGTTTTGTACACAAAATGACAGCATGCCTTTTTGTTGTATTTGATGATCTTGGGGACTTTAACTCATAGAGGAGCTCTCATTTTTCTAGAACAAAACCATAAAGCATATATAAAAACAACTATGAAGCAAAACTTCACCATTGTCTTGCTAAATCCTTCAAGAATTCAAGGATTTATAGTCAGATTCTAATCATTATCTTTTTCTTAAGCATATACAGGAATGCAACTTGACTGGTAATATAATATATGGTCTAAAATATAATGAAGTAGATATTTTGAACTGAAAAGTTACAGTTGATATAGTAAAAACCCATTGCAGTGTGGGCCTTCAGCTATCTAATCATCAATAAAAAGATTAAAATTTCCCATTTATTTAGTGGAATTATTATTTATGATTTTATTGTAAGGAATAAATTTGACTATTTTCTATTTAATAATGTAATGAAAAAATTAACATGAATTTGAAAGTAGAGATTATAAAGCAATCTAAAAATCAGGTGTTTTTTTTTTTCAATGATGAGTTTAGAGGATACCTTAGATTGTTTCAAATTAGAGATGAGTAAATTAACCATGCATTAAAATGGAAGGTTGCCAAAGGTTTTAAAATTGCATTTGTCTATTTTCAAAAATAGAATTAATAGGGATATTTATATGTAACCTAGTTTCTGGTCTTCCTATTTATGAGTAGGATACAACATAATAGTATGTAGGGGAAGGGGTGGAAATGTTTCTAGTATTGCATATGATGATGTGACTCAGCATCAGCTGAAAATATCTTTGTATTATTTTACATTTTCCTTTCTTATATTAAATAATGTGTCACTCTGGGCTATGGCTCAAGCTGGTGACTCAGTTCTGCCTGAGACTCTGCCTGGGGAACCTTAAGCAATGACTGAAAATGCCCAGAAGTTGTCCCTTTGGAAGAGCCTTTGTTCTGATAACTTAAGGGCATATACTATTGATCTACAACTTTTAGTCAGTTTACTTAAAGGAAATTGCTAAACCTTTTAATATTTTTAACCATAGCAAAATATTTTCTTGTTTTATCTGCTTTATATTCTACTTATATTTGAATTATAATATTTCTTTTAGCTTTTTTTACTTCTTCAAATGCAGAATCATCATCTTAGGAATTTTCTGAATAGCTTACATCACTAACAAGGGGGTGGCTAGCCCTTTTGCTTCCAATTAGTTCTGCAGAATCCTTTCTAATGCTAAAACAGCTCTCCTTTTTCAGTCCCAGATGGCACCTTTGCCCTAAAAGGCAGTCTTGTGGAGGAGGTGGGATTCATGGAGCTTAAATCACCGCTTTTGGCAGTGGCTAAGGACTCCTTCCTATGGGAATAATAACCACCATCTCATAGACAGCACAGGATAACGGCTAGATTATTGCTGCTTTCTAAATTATAAGATCACTCAGTCCTTAATAAACAAATCTATGAATCAAAGATAACTCCTGACAGTGACCTAGCCTTATATTCAGCCCACAGTATGGGGCAAAAAGGAAATTGGAAATCTTTATAATTCCTTTTATATTATTCACTTCATCTAGCACCTCCATACAAATCTAAATCATTCTTAGTAGTATGAATTTCCAGTGGCATTCTAGCCTGACTACAGCGTCAGAAGTGTGCAAAGGTAAGCAACAGATACAAGTTCCTCATAAGCTGGGTGGTCTCTGTCCCTTGCAGGAATCTCCTAAGTACCTGAAGCTGAGAAAGAAGATACATCATACCTCTTTGTATAATCCTTTAAAAGGAGTAGTGATTCTCTCCCTCAGTCCATTTAAACTCTAAGAAGTCTAACAAAGAAAGTTACGTTCTAGGTTAATTTTGTCTCTTCTTTGAAGCCAGAGTAGAAAAGGAAGGGAAGGAGGTGGTGAGGGGGAGGAAATGTGTCAATATCTTCCCAGGGAGGACAGTGAGAAGTATTCCTCTCAGCTGACCTGCCTCTTGAGAAACCTATATGCAGGTCAGGAAGCAACAGTTAGAACTGGACATGGTACAACAGATTGGTTCCAAATAGAAAAAGGAGTACGCGTCAAGGCTGTATACTGTCACCCTGCTTATTTAACTTATATGCAGAGTACATCACAAGAAACGCTGGGCTGGAAGAAGCACAAGTTGGAATCAAGATTGCCAGGACAAATATCAATCACCTCAGATATGCAGATGACACCACCCTTATGGCACAAAGTGAAGAGGAACTAAAAAGCCTCTTGATGAAAGGGAAAGTGGAGAGTGAAAAAGTTGGCTTAAAGCTCAACATTCAGAAAATGAAGATCATGGCATCTGGTCCCATCACTTCATGGGAAATAGATGGGGAAACAGTGGAAACAGTGTCAGACTTTATATTTTTGGGCTCCAAAATCACTGCAGATGGTGATTGCAGCCGTGATATTAAAAGACGCTTATTCCTTGGAAGGAAAGTTATGACCAACCTAGATAGTATATTCAAAAGCAGAGACATTACTTTGCCGACTAAGGTCCGTCTAGTCAAGGCTATGGTTTTTCCTATGGTCATGTATGGATGTGAGAGTTGGACTGTGAAGAGAGCTGAGTGCCGAAGAATTGATGGTTTTGAACTGTGGTGTTGGAGAAGACTCTTGAGAGTCCCTTGGACTGCAAGGAGATCAGCCCTGGGTGTTCTTTGGAGGGAATGATGCTGAAGCTGAAATTCCAGTACTTTGGCCACCTCATGCAAAGTGTTGACTCATTGGAAAAGACTCCAATGTTGGGAGGGATTGGGGGCAGTTGGAGAAGGGGACAACATGGATGAGATGGCTGGATGGCATCACTGACTCAATGGACATGAGTCTGAGTGAATTCTGGGAGGGAGGCCTGCTGTGCTGTGATTCATGGCGTCGCAAAGAGTCGGACACGACTGAGCAACTGAAATGAACTGAAGGCTAAGGGTATCCTCACGGATGACCCCTGATATCTGGATAACTGGAGCTCAGCATGCACATTAGATGTGATAGGCTGCTGTTGGGATAGGGTGGTGGTGGGTAGGGGATAGTTCTAGAAGGGCCTGAAGCAGAACACTCAACAGAAGTTAGGAAACAAAACACTTGGATAGCACATTACAGGAAGCTGAGGCCTCAGCAACCATGAGAGAAGAAATTTTTTAAAAAAATTAAGAAGTGGGCATTAGTCTGCTTTTTACCTGCATCTTAAAAATGTAAGATTTTATTAATTATTTTCTGTTTATTATATTTCATTCTACAGAAGAATTCTTGCAAGCAGAGTGTTGGTTGTCTAGAATAATTTGTTTTCCTAAATTTTACTTCACCATCAATATTTTTAGAGAAGTTTGATTATATCAGGCAAAAAATATATATACATATATATATATAGATAGCCAAATGTACTATGTATGTTTGTCTTCAGATGAACAGGGAGCTATTTTTTGCATTGACCAGCTCCCTCATAAAATTAGACCAACATATTGAGTCTAAATGGTATACATTATTTTCTTAATTTGAAACATCATCTAATAACATTTTTATCAATTAAATTTCCCGATCAGTCTGTTTCTTTGATCCATCTGCCAAGGTTGACTCATGACAAGCATTATCATCTCCTCTGTCACTTGGTACTATTTTCCTCTTCACTTACTCTGAGCTCTTAAGTTTCTTCAGGAGTTTGAGTGGTCTCTCATTCCCCTTCAGTTAATTTCCCTTGCATCAGTAATGAAATCTAGTGTAGGATATTCATTAATCTACTGTTTCATGTGTTCTAAAAAAAAAAATAATTATTTGTCACATAGTATGTCTCAGAGATTTCTAGCAGTTCCTTTTAAATCAGTAAATTTAAAGCCTGTGAAATGCTAAGATGGTCTTTTGTTGACTTAGTGTTATTGCACAGCCCAAATCTCCCACTAGCTGATAGTCTTGACTAGATCCCCCAGAATACACCTCCACCCTCCAGGGGCACACCCCTAACCTTGATCAGCCAAAACCACACAGTCACTGGAATTCAATGGAATTGGAACCTATTCTTCTCCAGACACCAGTGACAGCACACAATTTTATAAGGAAAACAAAGTCCAGATTAATCTTGATGTCTTTTCTGTGACCATCTACCTAATCTATCATTTCAAATAAAAATTCCCACTGAATGCCTCCCATGCTGAAGGAGGCACACACAAGAGTGAAAACAGACCTAAGAGAACACGGTAAGTAGAGATGGCAAACCGGAAAGCGTACGCACAACCTAAAGGGGGCCGCAGCTACCAGCAGCAGTCCACTGTGGCCTTGGCGATTATGGCCCAGAATAACCACAACTCACGTTTTCAAAACCTAATGTTTAATATGAAATGTCCCAATTTTTAACATACAGGTATACCTCAACTTTTCTGCAAATCAAATAAAGTAAGCATACTCCTAGTAATTGAATATTTTTGAAAATAAATTAAAAATTGATTAGTGTGCTAACTAGCTTTTCTATCAAACCATATGAAGTAGAAAAATTTAGGTCTATATTTTAATCTATTTTTTGAATAAGTAAAAGAAAATAATGAAAATATGAAAGAAGTTACTGACAAATTTCCTTGTCTACATAAAGATGAAAATGAAAACTTCTATATAGCAAACAAAAAAAAATAAAACCAATTAAAAGGCAAATATCAAAGCATAAAAATATTGTGATGACTGACCATCATACCACCAGTGGGAATGTTAATTCTTTCTAACTCCTAAGAAGCAATTTGACAATATAGATGAGGGATTTAAAATGTAAGTTTTGATCCAGTAAAATAATAACTCTAAGAATTTATCCTAAGGAATTAATTTAATATAGTTTTATATATGATTATAGTTCACTTAAAAGAGTAGTAGCAGTGCAGTGTTTCAGTCGTGTCTGATTCTTTGAGACCCCATGGACTGTAGCCCACCAGGCTCCTCTGTCCATGGGATTCTCCAGGCAAGAATATTGGAGTGGGTTGCCATTTTCTTCTCCAGGGAATCTTCCTGACCCAGAGATCGAACCCAGGGTCTCCTGCATTGCAGGCAAATTCTTTACCATCTGAGCTATAGGGAAGTAGTTATTATTGAATGTTTATTAGATGAAGTATAATGTATATCACTTTATTATATCTAGTTACAATGTCCAGTGAGGACTACCCTAATAGCTCAGTTGGTAAAGAATCCATCTGCAATGCAGGAGACCCTGGTTCAATTTCTGGGTCAGGAAGATCTGCTGGAGAAGGGAAAGGCTACCCACTCCAGTATTCTTGGGTTTCCCTTGTGGCTTAGGTGGTAAAGAATTTGCCTGCAAGTCCATGGGTTCAAAGAGTTGGACATGACTGAGGGACTTTCACACACTAAACTTGAAGTAATGTAGTTTTATACTTTTCATAACAATGATTTTTATTAATTTTTAAGACATTTATGTAAATTTTATTTTTATCTAGATTTTATTAAATGCTAGAAAAACATTACCCATAAATCACCTTTGCTTCTTAATGACTGCTAACATTTTAGAATTTCTTTCGAGAATATATCCTAAATGTTTATGAACAGAGTATATTAATAGGTATACATTACATCTCTCTTTTTCCTTTTGTTTTCCTCTCATTAGGCCTTAAACAAGGTATCATAAATATATTTATTGTTCATTACATATTTAAATGTAATTTTAAATGGTTATATGTGTGAATATTTTCATTTAGAAAGATCAAGATTTTTTTATATCTTAAAAGCTAAGATAAAACACAAAGTTTCAAAGATCACAAAATAAAACATAAACATAGCCTGACACTTTGGATGTATACTTTTTGATCATTTTTTAATTTAAAGTCAGTTTTAAAATATGAGTTTCCACAGAGAATGAAAAAAAATTGATTTTTTCTCTAGCATGCTCAAAAATAATAAATGAATAATTTTGTTAGCTTTCTTTGTATGTCCCAACTCATTCAGAAATGTCAGCACTTATAGAATGGTATTAAATTTCGAAGAACTCTCACAACTTTCTTTTATAAACAAGGAATTTCAGGAATATTCCACAGACTGGATCTCTGAACTTGTATTTGTCAAACTGTGTTTCTCTTTCAGTATCTACATACAATTGGCGCTGGTAATTTCTATAGGGTTTATTCCTGTATCTTGTCATGGTCTGAGTCAGGCTAGGAAGTTTTGTACTATTTATCGAGTTATTGCTATAAAACAACAGTAAGGGTTTATTACTACAAATAAAAGTGACTGAAAATCATATAAATACACGCCATTAAACTCAAAATAAATCTATCCTAAACTCAGCTTTTTCATAATCACATTCCCCAATTCCCATAGTTCCTACATTGCCACCTCCCTCTAAAAGAAGGTGCTGACAAACTGGGAATTGGACTGGAAATATAAATGGCTACATAGTTTTCTTCTTCAAAATTTTCAAAAGCATATGACCATATGAACACAATGCTGGCATCCTCTCAAGGCCTTGGAAGGAGATGGTACAAATGAAAGTTCCTGAAACTTAAGCCTCACTGGCATCAAGGTAAATCTGCCTTGGGAACTGTGAACAATCTGTTCTTCCCCAGAATAGTCAGTTGCTCAATAATTTGTGGAGTAACTTGTGTTTTCTATTACCAATTTGGAAAGGAAAGGTAGAGTAAGTGCCAACTGATGCTAGAAACCCTAGTTCATGATTGGAATCATAGAAACCAACCAAACTGCTTGTGAGAGGTAAGCACGTCTTATTCTAGAGAGGGGGAAACTTTAACCTTTTATTCATCAGAGCTATGTTTCTAAAAGTTAATGTTAATACTAACAGGCTAATTAAATGTAAACATTTGATTGATTGATTAAATAAGAATACTTCCAGCAATGTGATGCATGTAAAAATATCCATTAAAACAAAAGTATCCATTAATACAGAAAATAATAATTCAGTGATCAAAAATGCAGTTTTCAAAATTGTATATAATATGACATACTTTTTATAAAAATATGTTCATAGCTATTACTTCTTTAAAGAATTAGTAAAGGTTATCCCTAAGCTTGTCATTGCAGGTATTTTAAATTTTAATTAAAATTTTTAATGTAAAAAATTAAATGCTACACACATTGCTTTTTGAAATGTTGCAAAGTTATAAAATCATTTTTATTTAAAAAGCAATAAAACATATGATACTTTGTATGTAAGCCACACAATAATATGAAGGTTTCAAGTAATAGAAAAGCATTTTGGTTCACATAAAACACTTTTTATTCAGGGCTTATTTTTATATCAGTTATTTGACTCTAGCATCAGTCATACAGCATTTCTGTGCTGCCACACAAGCCCATGGGTTTTGTACTTTTTTTGAACTAAATCTCAACGAAGCAGTGATAATCTGAGCTTGCCTGCTATATTTTGAAATCCCTCTGTGCTTTTAATAAAAGTGTCATCTATACTCTACCTAAAGTATGTGACAAGAGTGGTAAATAATACTCTTTTTAAACACAGAATAACATATTTATTAACTAATTACTTGAGCTACTGTTTATATAACTATAAATATATCTTTATGATAACGTATTAAGCATTTCTATGAACCACTTATTCTACTGTGAAGAATATACCAAGGATTCCAGCAAAATTTATTTTCCCTCTTTTCAAAGATAAGGAAAAGTAGTAAACTTTGAAATTAAAAGGCAAGTGAATAGTATAAATAAAATAGAATGGAGCTAGTATAATTCTCTGGTTATATATTTTACAGTCCATGTTGTGTTTAGGAACACAATGTTACTAATCTTTGAGATATTGTAGCCAGTGTGGCCTGCAGAGTTTAGCAGTTCAATTTATCTTATCGTTAATATGGATTTGTGGGCTCTTAGGCTTATCAGCTATCCTATGAAAAGGTCCTCCTTTGCTACTTCTATTTGTCATTAAATTCTTGTTTTCAATCCATCAGCACACTTTTCACCGACTTCTTATTTTGTTAAAGCAAGACTGAGGAGACGGGAAAGGAAGTAAGAATCACGACCTGGCCTTCAAAAGCTCATAGTCTGTGTGTAGACGGAGGAGCTGTGACATGTGAACACCAGGAATTTACAAACACTAGTTCAACAATAAATATTGAGGATTTTTTGTTGTTGTTGTTGTCGTCGTCATTCTAGTGCTGATTTATGTGTTTTTGCCAAGAGTAAAATATATAGTTTAAGTGTGTCCAGAGACGAGAGAGGAGTTAAGGCACTGAGCAGTATACTGTGTGTGTCTATAACATAGTTGGTGGTATAGACTAAACATAGACACTGGAAGGAAACATCAAGTTCTGGAAGACTTGGAAATGAATTTGTTCCTGAAAATGTTTGCTTGAGACTGACCTACTGAAACCTCAAAAACTCATCTGAACGTGCATCAGTTAGCATTAGTGTCTTAACTTGCAGAAAACCAAAAACTAAACCTACATGGGGATTTCTTGTTTATATGATTAAACTTTAGGGATCTTTCACAACCCACACAAAGCTGGATTCAGGGATCAAAGATGGTACAAGCCCTGACTTTTCCCCACCTCTTGGGTCTGCCTATCACCACTGTTGGCACCAGTAAGACATACGTATTCCATGTGAGGGAGAAATGGCTACAGAATTTTCAGCCTAGTATCATCCCAGGGTATAGTACATGCAGAAAGAAAGAAAATGGAATGTACTGGCATGGCTGTGACCTGGATCACAAACATGTCTCTGAAATAGAAATGGAACCAGTTCCACTAAGGCACATGGACTGAAAGTGGGGTCAGATTGCTCCCCAAAATGAAGTTTAAAAAATTCCTTGAAATAGTCTTTAAATTTTCAAAAAGTGGTAGGTTTCTATTTCAATGGGCATCATGGACCTTCATCTTTAATACTTTATAATTCATACAGTTGAATGTTTCATATGAACATATGGCGAAATGGTTATATGGTGGCCAAAGTATTTAAATATTACTTAAGAAGAGGATTTCAGGACTTCCTTGGTGGTGCAATGGATAGGAATCTACCTGCCAATGCTGGGTTCGATCCTTGGTCCAGGAAGATTCCATATGCTGTGGAGGATTAAGCCCAGGCACCACAACTACTGAACCTGCCCTCTAGGGCCTCTGAACCAAAATGACTGAGCCCGTGTGTCCTAAATACTGAAGCTCATGAACCTACAGTCCACGCCTCACAAAAGAAGCCAGCCTGAGGAGAAGCCCACACAAAGCAAGGTAGACCCAACACAGCCAAAAAAGAAAAGGAGAGGACTTCAGTGTTAGGATAGGACTGTTAGGAAATAAGTACAAATGCAAAATTATTTTTTAAAACTCTGTAGAGAATTTTAACAGTAAATATAAGAACTTTTTAATACTGCTTAATCATTTCACCTAACACATTCATATCTAGAAACTAATTTTAAGGTAAAAAGTAGTCAAGCACAAATAATATATACATGTTTATTGTACATTGCTACTATGCCAAAGGAAAATTCTGAAAGAGATGGGAATACCAGATGATTTGACCTGCCTCTTGAGAAACCTATACGCAGGTCAGGAAGCAACAGTTAGAACTGGACATGGAACAACAGACTGGTTCCAATTGGAAAAGAAGTATGTCAAGGCTGTATATTGTCACCCTGCTTATTTAACTTATATGCATAGTACATCACGAGAAACGCTGGACTGGAGGAAGTACAAGCTGGAATCAAGATTGTTGGGAGAAATATCAATAACCTCAGATATGCAGATGACACCACCCTTATGGCAGAAAATGAAGACGAACTAAAGAGCCTCTTAATGAAAGTGAAAAAGGAGAGTGAAAAAGTTAGCTTAAAGCTCAACATTCAGAAAATGAAGATGCTGGCATCGGACCCATCACTTCATGGCAAATGGATTGAGAAACAGTGGAAACAGTGGCTGACTTTATTTTTCGGGGCTCCAAAATCACTGCAGATGGTGATTGCAGCCATGAGATTAAAATACGCTTGCTTCTTGGAAGGAAAGTTATGACCGACCTAGACACCATATTCAAAAGCAGAGACATTACTTTGTCAACAAAGGTCCGTCTAGTCAAGACTATGGTTTTTCCAATGGTCATGTATGGATGTAAGAGTTGGACTATAAAGAAAGCTGAGTGCAGAAGAATTGATGCTTTTGAACTGTGGTGTTGGAGAAGACTCTTGAAAGTCCCTTGGACTACAAGGAGATCCAACCAGTCCATCCTATAGGAGACCAGTCCTGGGTGTTCACTGGAAGGACTGATGTTGAAGCTGTTAACTGCCAATACTTTGGCCACCTGATGCGAAGAGCTGACTCACTGGAAAAGACCCTGATGCTGGGAAAGATTGAGGGCAGGAGGAGAAGTGGACAGAGGATGAGATGGTTGGATGGTGTCACCGACTCAATGGACATGGGTTTGAGTGGACTCCGGGAGTTGGTGATGGAGAGGGAGGCCTGGAGTGCTGCATTCATGGGGTCGCAAAGAATCAGACATGCCTGAATGACTGAATTTAACTGAATACAAAAAATGGGAAAAATAATCAAATGATGAATAAAAAATTAATTTTCTTATACCCATATAGTGAAATAGTTTGAACTCACTATTATATTTGTATTAGTTTATATGTAATATTACATGAAATAAATCAGGTTAAAAAAGAGCATATGTACTGTGATTATACATACAATTGCCTAGAGAATTAGATGCATATACACCAAGAAATTAAAAAAACAATTATATCTCAGTTATAAGATTGTAGGCAATTTTCCCTTTGGCTTTCCTGTAGTTTTTTCTTATAAAATTAAAAAAATATATTATTTTAAAATAATTGTAGGAAGAGGGATTGGGAAAATTTCCTCACATTTACAAAGTAAAAAACAACTTTAATGACAGAAAAATTTAGTTTTATCTTAAAATATGAGAGTGATAGTATTTCATTCTCAAAAAGAAAAATGATTTGGCCTATTGTGAATGCTTGTGTATGTATATGTATACAAATATCATGTATGCATAACTTTCCATTTTCAAAAACTTTCAGATTTTATAACATTGTTTTTAATCCAAATACAAACGTTTTCTTCCCATGACCAAATCACTGAATTACATAAGTAGCATATAAAATAATAGAGCACTGCCATTGTGCTTTAGAAATTTAACTGTATACATGAGGAAAAAGACCTTGTAATTTCCAAGTAAGAAGAGAATTACTAGCATCAAAAGACTTTCCATCCTACATTGGTCATTTTGAAATCCAACACTTCATGTCAGCATAAGATGACTTGGAAAGGTTTATCATAGGATAGCGCCAATATCTTGCAGAGGAAAGCACATCACGTTTCCAAATATTTATAATAGCTGGCATAAAAAATAAATACAGCTATCCAATCCAGATAAATCTTGTTTTAAAAGGAGAATATAATTTACAAAGGTGTTTGAAAGAATCACAGGATTTCAAATTTGAAGCAAGGCAAGTTTTAGAGAACTTCCGGTTTGTCTCTGTGTTTTATAAATATGAGAAACTAGATACTATGACACAAGGTGACTCACCTGAAGTTCTACAGCTCAGTGAGGGAAAATCCAAGACCAGGTCATCTGACTCACACAGCCTTGATCTTGCTGCCATGCTACACTCCAAAGCAACCAGAAATGAGCCCAGTAGGCATCAGATTTTCCTCATGCAGGTCTGGAAAAACAATGATTTGTCTTGTGGTGTCAAGGAAAGGGTAAGAATCTGAGTCAAGCAAGCTGATCTTTCCTCACAATTTACTAACTATAAACTTCAGCATGTTAGTTAAATTCTCTGAGTCTTGCTATTTTTATCTCTTAAATGGGATGAAAAATATTTACATAAAAGTGTTTGTGAGGCTTGTAAGTTTGGGAGGTAATATTTATGAAGAGTCTAGTATCCACCAGGTTTTGATCAGACTGCTCTATTGATTCTCTTTTAATTTTGTTATGCTATCTAGCTCAGGATTAAAACTGATCAATCTCTCATGGTTTTAGGAATACTGATAAGGTAGTTGCCTTCAGTATTCTACTTTATTTGTCCAGGACACAAGATGTTAATTCTTAAGTCTCTATTTTTTGTATTTAGTCATTTTCTTTATTTTATTCAAGAGAATCTGATTTTTTAACAATGAGAAGGAAAGTTTTTCTGATCAATATAAATAATGGAATGACTAAGGAATTCTGTAAACCATGTTTTTATCTATATTTTCAGAATGTATATCTGTTTTCACTCTAGAAGGTATGCTTATCTGAGTATTTCTTTCATTAGATATTAGATCTCCTAATCATTTAAATAAGCTTGATTTTCTATTTATACTTCATTCAGACAGTTTAAGGTGTATGTTTCACTGTCATTTAAAAATGCATATAAAATAATAACCTTTTTCCTTCAGAGGTTTTTGTTGCTGTTCTAAATTAACAGCTCTGACTACCTACTGATAAACTATTTATCAGGAAAAAGCTATTTTAAGATATCCGTTGGAGCAGTAAAGTTTAGCTGTAATGTGATAATCTCAGGCCCTAATCACCACCTCAAGGGGTGTATATATCCCATTAGCATCAAGGGAATAAGCCAAAACCTCAAAGAGACCTACCTAACAAATACCCAAAGGGCATTTCCAGCAGTCCAGGGAACTATAAGAAACCTCCTTGATTACCATGATTATCAAGGTTTGCAAAAGCCATAAGAATAACCACTGGCTTCAAAAGATCATTTCTACACAGAAGAGGAAGAAGTACTTGATAGGATGAAGATAGCTCTTGTTTCCATTGTGGACAGATCATTCTAGAAAGGGCTTAAGTGAGAAAGACTAAAAAGAAGTTACCAGGAAACAGATTTCAGCTATGTAAAAGGAAGATTTTAATATTCAGAACTGTGCAAAGCTGCAGAGATGGTGAGTTCCTTCTCACACAGTTCTTCATGAAAGGATTGATATACTTAAACATGCCCCATTACTTCCCTAAAATATGAAAATATCCTTATTCATATTACTGCAAAGCAAACATGACAAAGTGTAGTTTTTGACAATGATACTTTGATACATTTAAAATCTTCTTTATTATGAGATTAAAACTAATTTCCAACATTAAAATATAAAGCTGTTTAACTTGCATTTGAAAAATCAACTATTGATTCAGGATTTAAAAGCAAATAGCTTTATGTTTACCTGTGCAATGATCTTTAAAATTATGATCCTTACGATGCTTCTCCTTACACTGTTTCAAATTAAAATAACATCATATCCTGCTATTGAATCAACTAAAACAATTATAAGATTTTAATTAATTTCTTAGATCATTCTTTTGCAGTGACTTCACTAATATTAAATCAAGTGCATGTCGTTATCTATCTGAATCTCACATGCAAACATACACATATGCTCTACAATTGAGTTATTGAATAAATATGAGTAATTCTTCTACATAATTGAATTTAGAGAAGGGATATATGATGAATTAGAATTGCAGTTCATGCTCATTTAATTATTTCTAGGGAAAGTCTATCAAAAAGTTTAAAATAGTAGTATAATGATATATTTACAAGTATTGACAAATTGATACTTATATGCCCTTTATTTAACTCTTTACATATGTTGCTTATAGGAGATATCTTTTGTTTCTTTTATTACATAAAAGAGGTAAGAAATCAAGAGTGGACTGTGGGAGGAAATTGGCATCCCCATAACGGATATACATTAAAAGATTGGATAAAACTTTTGCTCTACTTGAAAGGTTTAAATCTGGATAATTCATTTAATTACTATGGGCTATAGTATTCTCTATAGTACCTATACTATATATATATATACTATATATATATATATAGTACCTATACTATATATATTTACCTATAGTATAGGTAATCTGTTATAGTACCTATACTATAACCTATATAGTACCTATACTATATATATTTACCTATAGTATAGGTAATCTGTTGGCTCAGAGGTTAAAGTGTCTGCCTGCAGTGCGAGAGACCCAGGTTCGATCCCTGGGTTGGGAAGATCCTCTGGAGAAGGAAATGGCAACCCACTCCAGTACTCTTGCCTGGAAAATTCCATGGACTGAGGAGCCTGGTGGGCTACAGTCCACGGGGTCGCAAAGAGTCGGACACGACTGAGCGACTTACTTTTATAGTATTCTCATTTATAAATCAAGTGCAATATTATGTGCAAATACAAGCAGCAAAAAAAAAAAAAAAAGTATAAAAATAAACCAAGGAAAATAACAAAAACTTCATGTTAAACAAAAACACTTTACTATATTTATTATACCTACTCAACGCTTACTATGGTGCCACAGTAGTTAAAGAATCTGCCTGCCAATGCAGGACACTTGGGTATGATCGCTGGATTGGGAAGATACCCTGGAAGAGGAAATGACAACCCACTCCAGTATTCTTCTTAGGAAACCCCATGGATGGAGGAGCCTGGTGGGCTACTGTCCATGGGGTTGCAAAGAGTCAGATCTGACTTAGAGACTGAGAACAGCACAACAAACCATCAAACAAGACTACTATGTTTATTGTGACAACTCAATCCATACTGGTGAAAGTCTGCTTGGTAATGAGGATATGACTTTTAAAAAACAAAGGGACAAAGCAAAATGAACAGCAACAAAACAGCCAGCTTTCCAATTTCATGGAACTTTCCTTTATTGGGTTCTGTGACTTTAGTATTTTGGCTTTACTGAGATATAGCTAAAATATGATGCTGTGAAAATGCTGCATTCAATATGTCAGAAAATTTGGAAAACTCAGTAGTAGGCACAGGACTGGAAAAGGTCAGTTTTCATTCCAATCCCAAACAAAGGCAATGCCAAAGAATGTTCAAACTACAGCATGATTGCACACATTTCACAAGCTAGCAAAGTAATGCTCAAAATTCTCCAAGCCAGGCTTCAACAGTACATGATCTGAGAACTTCTAGATGTTCAAACTGGATTTAGAAAAGGCAGAGGAACCAGAGATCCAATTGCCAACATACTTTGGATCATACAAAGAGCAAGATAATTCCTTAAAAACATCTACGTCTTCTTCATTGACTATGCTAAAAGCCTTTGACTGTGTGGATCACAACAAACAGTGGAAAATTCTCAAAGAGATGGGAACATCAGACCACCTTACATGCCTCCTGAGAAACTTGTACACAGGTCAGGAAGCAACAGTTAGAACTGGACATGGAACAACAGACTGGTTCCAAACAGGAAAAGGAGTACGTCAAGGCTGCATATTGTCACCCTGTTTGTTTAACTTCTATGAAGAGTACATCATGTGAAATCCCAGGCTGGATGAAGCACAAGCCAGAATCAAGATCGCTGGGAGAAATATCAATAACCTCAGATATGCAGATGACCCCACCCTTATGGCAGAAAGTGAAGAGGAACTAAAGAGCCTCTTGATGAATGTGAAAAAGAAGAGTGAAAAAACTAGCTTAAAGCTCAACATTCAAAAAAGAAAGATCATGGTATGTGGTCCCATCACTTCATGGCAAATAGATTGGGACACAATCGAAACAGTGAGAGACTTTATTTACTTGGGCTCCCAAATCACTGGGGATGGTGACTGCAGCATGAAATTAAAAGTCACTTGCTCCTTGGAAGAAAAGCTATGACAAACCTAAACAGCATATTAAAAAGCAGAGACATTGCTTTGCTAACAGAGGTCTGTCTAGTCACAGTTACGGTTTTTCCAGTAGTCATGTATGGATGTGAGAATTGGACCATAGAGAAAGCTGAGCACTGAAGAATGTTGGAGAAGACTCTTGAGAGTCCCTTGGATTGCAAGGAGATCAAAACAGTCAATCCTAAAGAGAATCAGTCCTGAATATTCTTTGGAAGGACTGATGCTCAAGTTGAAGCTCCAATCCTTTGGCCACCTTATGCAAAGAACTGACTCATTGAAAAAGAACCTGATGCTGAGAAAGATTGAAGGCAGGAGGAGAAGGGGACGACAGAGGATGAGATGGTTGGATGGCATCACCGACTTGATGGGTATGAGTTTGAGCAAGCTCCAGGAGTTGGTGATACACAGGGAAGCCTGGCGTGCTGCAGTCCATGGGGTTGCAAAGAGGCAGACACAACTGAGCAACTCAACTAAACTGAACTGAGATATAACTGATGTATTGCATAAGGTGTACAATATGGGCAATTTGACTCATATTTATGGCAAAAAGATTATCACGATTGTTAGTTCACACTTCTATCCCCTCACATTATTACCACTTGTTTGTGTGTGTGATAGGAACATATGATTTACTCTCTGTGACTTCAATGCCTATAATAGCGTATTGTGAACTTTACTCACCATGAAGTACATTAAGTCCCCAGAATTATTCATCTCATAGCTGAAGTCCATACCATCTGACCAACATCTCATTTCTCCAGGCTCCTGGGGACCAACTGGAAAACACAATGACACCCTCTGTTCCTATGACCTTGTCTTCTTTTATTGCACAAGTTAAGTGAGATCATATAGCATTTCTCTCTGTCTGACTTTTTCACTTAGGGTAATGCCATCACGGCCCACTAATGTTGCCTTCGATGGCAAGATTTCCTTCTCCTCCTTCCACATGTGCATATGAAATACTTATTTTAAAAAATTCACAAATAGTCTACAAATAATCAATGCTGGAGAGGATGCGCATAAAAGGGAATATCCCCACACTGTTGGCAGGAATGTGAATTGGTGCAGCCACTATGGAAAGTGTGGCGGTTCCTTAAAAACTAGTAATATAGCTACAATATGATTCTGCTATCTCACTCCTGCACATATATCTGGAGAAAGAGCTGTAATTCAAAAAGGTGCATGCACTCCAATGTTCATTGTAGCACTATTTACAGTAGCCAAGACATGGAAGCCACTTAAATATCCACTGACAGATGAATGGATGAAGAACATGTGTAAACATATATCCAAGATGGAATATTACTCAGCCATAAAAAAGAATGAAATAGTGCCATGTAGCAACATGGATGGGCCTAGAGATTATCATACCAAGTGAAGTAAGCATACAGAGAAAAACATATAATACTGCTTATATGTGGAATCTAAAAAAAAAAAAAAAGATACAAATAGATTCACAGACATTAAAAAAAAACAAACAAACACCTTATGGTTACCAAAGGGGGAAAGAGCAAGGGATAAATTAGAAGTTTGAGATTAATATAGATGCCATTTCTCTATAGAATATAGATAACTAACTAGGGCCTGCTCTATAGCACAGGGAACTATATTCAGAATTTGGTAATAAGCTATAAGGGAGAAGAATCTGAAAATAGTGTGTGTGTATATATATATATGTATATCGGAGAAGGTGATGGCCCCCCACTCCAGTACTCTTGCCTGGAAAATCCCATGGACAGAGGAGCCTGGTAGGCTGCAGCCCATGGGGTCGCTAAGGGTCGGACACGACTGAGCGACTTCACTTTCACTTTTCACTTTCAGGCACTGGAGAAGGAAATGGCAACCCACTCCAGTGTTCTTGCCTGGAGAATCCCAGGGATGGGGGAGCCTGGTGGGCTGCCGTCTCTGGGGTCGCACAGAGTCGGACACGACTGAAGTGATTTAGCAGCATGCATATATATATATATATATATATATATAAAACTGAATACTTTGCTGTAAACCCAACACTAATACACTATTGTAAATCAAATATACTTCAATACAACTAAAGCAGATTTTTCAAAGCTTCCTCAAATAAGGAAACAGAGATATGGAATGAGTCAAGATTTTAGTTATCACATACTGCATTAATTTTCTGACCCTTTGACAACCAAAATAGGAAAGCTTATGTTAAGGCAGAGAAGTTTATTTTGATAGAATCTATAACCTTCCTTTTTGAAGATTCTAGGTCCTTTGTGATTTAATCCAGTGAATGGTGATTCCTGCAAATATGTTTTCATAAAAACCTATTAATATTTAACTAGTGTTTTCTGGAGACACTGACTCACAATTTACTTGTTTCTAAAGTGAATGCTCTTTTCTCATGGATATTAACAGAACATGATAGACACTTTCAATTTTCCAAACATTTTGAAGGCTGCTCCATGGAGGCACCATCGAGACTCTGAATCTCTAAGGTCTAGGTGCGATCTCATTTATCATTGTATTCCTGGGGCTAACATTTTGCAGTTCTGTGGTAGAAGGAGATTATTCATTAGATGTTAGCCTGCTCAATGAATGTTCAGAGGATAATGGTTAAATCTAAATATTTATAATCCAGATTCCTGGTAGCTGTGTGATTCTGAGCTGAAACGATCTGCCTCCTCCTTACATTTTTCTCAAAATGTAACAAGAAAAAAAGCTGAAACGCTCAGTTTGCCCAGGCAAAGTGAAATATGTTACATGATTTCCTTTGAATAAAAACCAGTAAGGGGAAAATTAGTTTTTAAAACATATGTACTGATTTTGTTTATCAAAATTGTGACATGTGAATATGTTGTTGGAGGAGTCAGAGTAGAAAATGGGAGAAAAGTACTTCTAAACTATAACACTTACATCCGAGTGTTAAAATATCTGCTAAAAGTCTGGAATGGATTAAAGGAAAATCCAGTATTATTCCAGCACTGTAGCAGTTTCCACTGCCATGCTTTCTGTCTCAGGATGTCTGGGCTGTTATGCCTCCACTGCTAGGCCATATTTTGTTTCTATTAGGAGAGAACACAGGGGTATCCTGGATGAAAAGAAAGAGGAATTTTCTAGTGCCCATTATCTTCAACTGCTCTTTGGCTTCAAAAATGATTTCCCCTCTGGATAGGTTAAAAAAAATTTTTTCAGAACATATTGATTTGAAAAAGCACTTTGTGGTTTACTTGTAGAAAATGCACTTAGTACTAATAGCATGTTTGTTCCTTGCCCCTGATGTTACAGAAACAGGTCATTTTTTTTTTTTCTCAGAAATAAAGACAGAGATATTTTTATTTTGGAATAGACTATATATTTCCCCATATATTTATATTTATTTTGAGGCCTAATGTCTTTAAATTAGGCTTCAAAATATCCTTCAAATTTCAAAATTAAAAATAAATAAAAAGAACAATAGTAATTCTAATGAAACATGACTAGGTATAATTCACAATAGTAACAAAATATATGAAAATTATATTCAGATGTGGAACATAAGCTAACTGAAAAATGTATTCAGGGTTTCTTCAGTGATGTATAAAGTTTATCAATTTAGACTACTGCCAAACATAATAATACAAAAATATCTAGCAGGCAAATATTAGATATGAGTTATGGTTGTTACATGATTAATTTTGCTGTTTGTGAGTATTTTGTAGAAGAAATTTCTGAGTTAGGTATTCAAATACATAAAATAAAGCAAAGGTATTCTGAATTGCCGTTTTCTAAAATAATACTTGCCAAGGTTTCTCAGTACAATGTTATAAATAACCATGCAATATATATTCCTTAATCAAAATGACTGAGGAACAAATCCAGAAGTATTCAATATAATTACAGCTGTCCCTTTTCCTTCCTCCCTTGTATTATTCCATTCTGAAGGAATTAGTTGGACAAAGTTGGCTTTCGTATGACAGTGAAGGCTGGCATGGGGTCAGCCCAACCCAGGCAAAATGGTTGCCCTGCTGGAGGCAGCATGCTGGCCCTGAAATGTCCCAGAAAGAGGAAAGTTTTTTGTATTGTATTATACTGCAACTCTTCAGTGAGTTTGAGATAGCTTGTTTTTTTTTAATTATGCAAAAAATATAATTCCAGAAGTTTGTGCTTGCTAAACAGAGACACAGTAAAAATCAGTCAGATTGAAAAGTTGCAAATAATTATCTAAAGTGTAGATTGGATATGTCCAATAAAACTTCTCAACAAATTAGTCTGTTGTTTCTTTTCCAAAGAAGCCTATATTTTCAAATACTTTTTTAGATTCTGTGATGATCGAAATCATTATTTATCCTGGATTTTTATGTATCACTGAGCAACAGGTAAATAACTCAGTCCATATTGACTGACTGAAAATTATAAACTAGTAACTTTCAATATGCAATGAAATCAAGAAACACTACTCAGAAATGCAGTTGCAGTACAATCTTAAGGAAGAAAATCTAATCACAACCTTAAAATTATAGTCATGCCTTTTAGACAGTCTTATTTTCTTTGTCACTTTGTATTTTGTATGTAGAAATAAAACTGTTAGAACAATTAATAACTTAAGTGGGTTGAATGAGGTCACTATAGATGAGTTGATGGTCTTTGATGAACTACAGAAATAAGCATTAGTGTGGATACTATTGTCTTGACTTTATAGAGACACAGTATCATACATCTATCTCAGCATTTACTTGAGTAAATACAGCTCTACAATCTTTTTAAAAATAATGTATCAATGTTCAGGAGTCTACTTATCCAACCTTTTGTTATTGACCTATTTGTGTTGTGGATTTTACGTTTTTCAGAGAGTTAAAGTGGACTTTTTTGTATGTGACAACTGGTAAGAAGCTTAATAAACTCATTTTAACACGTGACTTTAGCTTTATCATTCATGTAAAGTTTTTTCAACTTAGAATAACAATGGATAAATTAAACTCTGTATTAAGCATGGTAGCTCAGGTGGTAAAAGAATCTGCCTGCAATGCAGGAGACCCAGGTTGATCCCTGGGGGAAGATCCCTTGGAGTAGGAAATGGCAACCCACTCCAGTACGCCTGTCTGGAGAATTCCCCGAGTCTGGTGGGCTAAAGTCCATAACATCACAAAGAGTTGGATATGACTGAGCAATGAACACTTTCACATACAAGACACCATGGACTTGAACAGCATATATGTGGACTGTAATGAATGGAGAGTTTTCAGTTGTTTACATTTTCTGTAATTCTTCGCTTAGTAAGTATTTTGTTTCAGCAAATATGAAATGTTTTTCCTCACACTGTTATAACAGAGAATATTTTTCTATCCCAAATATTTGGTTTGGTTATAGGACTTTCTTTGGTCTGTGGAATGTTTATCGATGTGAGACAAGTAAATGTGTGAAAAATGTTTTGAGGTTGCTTTCTTGGCTTCAGCCTTCTGCAGTAAGAATATGCCTCAGATGGTTGCTGGCCCAAGAAAGATGCGAGTCTTCTAAGGCAGATAGGAATACACATCTCCTTTCTCTAGAGATGGTGATAACGTTAAAATAAACTTTATCAAGAAGCACAATAGTGTACAAGGATCATAGGGAGAAAGAGAAAAATCTACAATGGCAAAGACAGTAAAGGCATATTACAGAGTTAAGGTCAGAGAAAAATATGAATTTGTGTTTAAGCACATTTATCTATGAATCAGTAAACTATATTTCTATAGGTCAAGTCTTTCTGTTGAATGATAAGAATTTAATGAGATTGTCATTTAAGATACTTGCTGAGTCAAATTAAGATTTGATGTACCTAAATAGGCCTATAAGTGTTGATTAAAAAGCAGGGAATGTGCAGATAAACAATATACAGAGATTTCCCTGGTGGCAGCACCCCACTCCAGTACTCTCACCTGGAAAATCCCATGGACGGAGGAGCCTGGTAGGCTGCAGCCCGGTTGCTAAGAGTCTGACACAACTGAGCGACTTCACTTTCACTTTTCACTTTCATGCACTGGAGAAGGAAATGGCAACCCACTCCAGTGTTCTCGCCTGGAGAATCCCAGGGATGGGGGAGCCTGGTGGGCTGCTATCTCTGGGGCTGCACAGAGTCGGACACGACTGAGGTGACTTGCAGCAGCAGCAGCAGCAGCCAGTGCTTAAGAATCTACCTTTCAACACAGGGGACACAGGTTCAAACCCTGGTTGGGGAGCTAAGATCCCATATGCTGTGGGACAACTAAGCTGTGTGCCACAGCTAGAGAAGCTGATGTGCCACAGTTACTGGATCCACGCACTCTGGCGTCTGTGCTCTGCAACAGGAGAAGGCGCCACAAGGAGAAGCCCATGTGCCCCTCAACAAAGACTCAGTGCAGCCAAAACAAACACGCAAACAAACAAAACCAATGAACACTATCCCTTAATTTAACGAACTGCTGACACCAGCTGTTTAACATTTTATACAATTCACACATTATTATAATCGTCGAAATCTCATTAAAACTTTCTTTTAGCTTTCATACTTTGTGAAAGTTGCAACTATTTCTAAGAACTAAACAGGTAAATAATTAAGCTTTTGTCTGTGTACAGATGCTAAGTTACTGTTGAGATGGAGATATGTGTAAGGATATCTCATCTCATCCAGCCACCTTGCTGATATCACTGTACTCAACACTTTTACAACTCGATATTATTGCCTCAGAAAAGTTCATTCTGATATATCAGCATAGATACTACAATGTCACCTAATAAGTAGTTTTATGTTGAGCAGTTGCAGAAAAACATTACTACACAATCCAATGTAACATTATACATTCCAATATATTTGTATGTGCTCAGTTGCTCAGTGGTGTCCAAGTCTTTGCAACCCCATGGACTGTAGCCCACCAGGCTTCTCGGTCCATGGAATTTTTCAGGCAAGAATACTGGAGTGGGTTCCCATTTCCTCCTCCAGGGTATCTTCCCAACCCAGGGATTGAATCCACGTCTCCTGCATTGGCTGGTGGATTCTTGACCATTGAGCCACCTGGGAAGACCCATATTCTAATATAACAAAGTATAAAAAATTATATTGAAATTGATGGCCCTTCATTCCTTTATACATCTAACAGTATTAACATTGTTGATGCTGATTTAGGTGTTTACATAATCCATATATTATTCTAACTCCCCACTTCAATTGTCTATGAGAAACCTAATTAAACTGCAAATGGAAGGGAATGTACATTGACACTAAACAGTAAAACCCTGCTCAAAAAACTAAAATAATTATGCATGATATTAAAATTTAATATAAATATTGTATTATTCTATTATCAAATTACCACTTAACTGAGTGTGGATTGAATTTAATGAGTTGATGTACAAACTTATTTTCAACAATTACTGAATAATAGTATATTTCAATAAATATAATCTTTATAATGTAGTGTAAGTTCTCAATTTTTCATGTCTTCACCCTGCTTGCAGGCTTTTCTCCAACTTTTAAAGGTTTTCCTCTATCATTCATTTTGCTTTTTTGGTAAATTTTTAAATATTATAAGTTTTCTTGTTGTAGAACACTGACAAAGATTAATGAATAAAAATCACTTTATTAATTAAATTCACAAATATATTACTCAATTTTAATTTTCATTGATTTTGTGATGGCTTTAAATTAAATTTATTCATTCACTTGCTGAACAGTTATTGACTGCTTTTTATGCATTAGGCATCATATTAGGCAATAGAGCAAAATGCTGAGCAAAATATGTAACAGTTTTACTCTCATGGAACTTAAAATCAAGGTAAGGACAGATATGAGCCTAAAAATTACACAAATAAATAAAAAACTGCATTGTGATGAGTGCCACAAAGGAAAATACATGGAAAATTATGAACCTTTTGACTTCAATCTGGGAAGTTAGGGAAGTTTTTCATGAAGTGATGGGTCAGCTGAACTTTAAAGAAAAACCTGATTTCAGCAAGTCACAAGAAGAGAGGATGTAGCATAAGCATAGAAAATCATAAGGAGATGGTCTTAGGCAGAAGAAATTGTTGAGATACGTGTCATAGAAGGGATGGTGTAGCTACTACTTTTGTTTGTATTTAATGAGAATATTTCCAACCATAAATCAATAAAAAAAAATTAGTGTTATGCTGGAGTTGTAGTGTATAGCTGGTATCTTCTACAAAGTCAAATTACACAGCATGGGAGTTACCTCAATCAGAAGACTCATTTCTCTGGGGCATTTCTCTGATTCTGGCTTTGTATGGAAGACAGAATCTTTGAAGTATATAATGGTGTATGCAGTGCTCACTGCCAGAACAATGCTGCACAGCAAACTGCCCCCAACATTCTGTGACTTAGAATAGTTACACAGTACATGTAGCTCACAAATATGCAGGTAGGCTAGGTGCTTCTTTTGACCTCAATTGGGCTTCTCATGGGTCCTTTCTCAAGAAGCCTCTTACAGTCTTGACTGGCTTATTTACACGTTCATCAACTGGTGTAGCGTGGCCTCAAATGGGATAACTAAGGAGATTCAGATATATATCAGCTGTCTTATCTTAAAGCAGAAGAACAAGAAAGGAAGTAAGAATGCACAGTTGCTTTCCCAAGCCTTCAATTTTTGCAAATTTGCTATTTTCCCATTGTCCAAAGCAAGTTACATGGCCAGGAACACTCAGTATGGAAGGCCATTAGCAAAGACATGAGTGAATAGAGGGATGGAAAATTGAGGGTATTAATTCAAGCAATCAACCATTGGTGGCATCTTGAGCAACAACTGTGATATCAGGAAAATAGGAGCACTCTTACTTTTGGACACTTTTCTAATAGGCTTCAGAGGCTGACAAAGAAACTTTTCTATTGTTACTGTTCAGTCACTAAGTCACGTCTAACTCTTTGCAACTCCATCGACTGCAACACACCAGGTTTCCCTGTCCTTCACTCTCTCCCACAGTTTGCTCAAACTCTCTCATCAATTGAGCTGATGAGAAAAATAAAGTGACACACCAACAGAGCCAAAAAAATGAGTTTATTTGGGAAGAAATTTTCTAAGAGTAACGTTGAAATTTAACTAATAATTTTAATAAAACAAAAATTATAAAAAGCTCATTCTGTTACTTAAGAACTATGTAATTGTACAACTTCAGTTCAGTTGCTCGGCCATGTCCAGCTTTTTGCGACCTCATGAACTACAGCACACCAGGCCTCCCGTCCATCACCAACTCCCGGAGTCCATGCAAACCCATGTCCATTGTGTTGGTGATGCCATCCAACAATTTCATCCTCTGTCGTCCCCTTCTCCTCCTGCCCTCAATCTTTCCCAGCATCAGGGTCTCGTCAAATAAGTCTGCTCTCCACATCAGGTGGCCAAAGTATTGGAGTTTCAGCTTCAATATCAGTCCTTCCAATGAACACCCAGGACTGGTCTCCCTTAGGGTGGACTGGTTGGATCTCCTTGCAGTCCAAGGGACTCTCAAGAGTCTTCTCCAACACTACAGTTCAAAAGCATCAATTCTTCTGCACTCTGCTTTCTTTATAGTCCAACTCTCACATCCATACAAGACTACTGGAAAACCCATAGCCTTGACTAGATGGACCTTTGTTGACAAGGCAATGCCTCTGCTTTTTAATATGCTGTCTAGGTTGGTCATAAGTTTTCTTCCAAGGAGCAAGCATCTTTTAATCTCATGGTTGCAATCACCATTTGCAGTGATTTTGGAGCCCATAAAAATAAAGGCTGACACTGTTTCCACTGTTTCCCCATATTTGCCATGAAGTGATGGGACTAGATGCCATGATCTTCGTTTTCTGAATGTTGAGCTTTAAGCCAACTTTTCACTCTCCTCTTTCACTTTCATCAAGAGGCTCTTTAGTTCCTCTTCACTTTCTGCCATAAGGGTGGTGTCATCTGCATATCTGAGGTTATTGATATTTCTCCCAGGAATCTCAATTCCAGTTTGTGCTTCTTCCAGCCCAGCGTTTCTCATGATGTACTCTGCATAGAAGTTAAATAAGCAGGGTGACAATATACAGCCTTGACGTACTCCTTTTCCTATTTGGAACCAGTCTGTTGTTCCATGTCCAGTTCTAACTGTTGCTTCCTGATCTGCGTACAGATTTCTCAAGAGGCAGGTCAGGTGGTCTGGTATTTCCATCTCTTTCAGAATTTTCCACAGTTTATTGTGATCCACACAAAGACTTTGGCATAGTCAATAAAGCAGAAATAGATATTTTCTGGAACTGTTTTGTTTTTTCCATGATCCAGCGGATGTTGGCAATTTGATCTCTGGTTCCTCTGCCTTTACTAAAACCAGCTTGAACATCTAGAAGGTCATGGTTCACATATTGCTGAAGCCTGACTTGAAGAATTTTGAGCATTACTTTACTAGTATGTGAGATGAGTGCAATTGTGGAACTTAACATATAGTTAAGTATACTTTCTAATTTGCTGATGTTTTTTAATGGAAAATGATTTCCATACTTACTTCAGTGCAAAAGCTGATTTGTGTATTAAAATTTAATTGTGTCTGTTTTTGTTTTAGCGTTTAAGATAAAATATATTTTTTACATGGCTTATGTTTCTTTGTTTTCCTAGAGTGTACTCTTCCAATTTAATATTCCTTTGATTCTTATCCTTTACAGATAGTGTTTACTTTGATCCCAATTAGGTAAATTTTTAAAGTGTGATACACATGCAGAAAAGTATGCAAAATATATCTGGACAGCTCACTTCTCAAACCAAACTTAATTGTGTAAGGAACAGCTAGATCAAGAAATAGAATATTATCAGCACTTCAGACATTCCTCATCTATTCTCTCCCATGTACTACCCCTCCCCTCCCCAAAGACAATCTCTGTTCTAATTTCAATCACCATAAATTAGTTGTTTCTTTTTTGAACGCTATATGTGTTGCTAAGTCTTGTCTGACTCTATCCAACCCCATGGACTGTAGCCTGCCAGGCTCCTCTGTCAGTGGGTTTTCCCAGGCAAGAATACTGAAGTGAGTTTCCATTACCTCCAGGGGTCTTCCCAACCCAGGGATTAGACCCTCATCTCTGGCATTGGCTGGCAGATAATTTATTGCTGAGCCACCAGGAAGCCCCAAACTCTATATAAGTAGAATTATACAGTCTGATTTATCTTGATCAATTTTGTGATTGTGAGGTTAACTGCACGTAGCAGCATTTTATTGATTCAAATTGCTAGATAGAATACTAAATAAGGAAACACTACAATTTATATTTCCATTACTGTGATGTTTGGTTATTTCTAGTTTTGGGGCTACCCCAAAATTGTGCTTTATTGGTAATTCTGTACATGCCTTTTAATACACACATGTGCATATTTTAAATAGTTATATACTTATGAGTAATACTTACAAGTACCCTGTTTATGCCTATCAATACATAAATAAGAGAATTGGGGTATATACCTAGGATATGTACCTAAAAGAATTGGGAAAACAAAATGTTATGTTCACCTTTACTAGATAATGCCAAATAGTTTTTCAGAGGGCTTGCACCTATTTTCATGTCCTCCACCAATATGAGATTTTTATTGCTCCAGATAACTCTTAAATACAAGCACTATTGTTATATTAGTCGTTAATTAATTTTATCCATTCTGATATCTATGTAGTTGAATATAATTGTGGCTGGTTTCATAATTCCCTGTCAGGTAAACAGGTTAAACACATTTAATTTATTTTCTACCACTTAGATATCCTCTTTTTTGAAGCACATCTTTAAATTGTATTTTGCTTTTAGACTGCCCATTTTTTAGTGACTATTTTGTATTGCGTTTTTATTATTGATTTATAGATTTTTAAAAAATGTGTTCCATCTATGAATCTTTCATTGGATATTTATGTTATAAGTATCTTTTTCCCAGCATGTGGTTGCATTTTCATTCTTTTATTGGGATCTTTTGATGAATAGAAGTTCTTAATTTTAATGAAGTCAAATTCTTCATCATTTTATGTTTAGTGTCTATTTTCTCCTATGTAAAATACTTTATTTATTATCTTAAGATACTCAATGTTTTTCCTTTAAAAGTTTAATTTTTCACCAGATTTAAAATTGATCTGGAATTTACTGTATGTTCTGTGTATATAATCAGATTTCAACAAATAGATGCATTTATTCATTCCTTTTGACCATTTTTTTTTCTTGTTTAATTGTACTGGCTAGGACCTCTGGTAAAATAATAAATAAAAGCAGGAATAATAGTAATCTTTTTTCTTTCCTAGTCTCAAAGAAGAAATTTTCAGTTTTATTCTCTAATTTTCTTAAACATAAAATCATAAATGATTGAAATTTTAAAATGCATTTTATACATTCATTGAAATCATATGAGGATTTATTTGTTGTTTTATTTATGACATTATAAATTATAATTAAAATTGTCATACTCATTAATTTTTGAATTTTAAACAAGTTTTGCTTTTCTAAAGTAAATAGACCCTCTATAATATATCACTAGATCTGTATTATGGTTTCCAGAGAAAATAGAGCACCCACATGCACACGCACACACATCTTCTCTCTCTCTGGATACATACACACATGCAAACACATGCATGAAGAAAAAGAAAAAAAAATGATTATGAAACCTACTTAGAGTTGTTTAGATGACACCACCCTTATGGCAGAAAGTGAAGAAGAACTAAAGAGCCTCTTGATGAAAGTGAAAGAGGAGAGTAAAAATGTTGGCTTAAAGCTCAACATTCAGAAAGCTAAGACCATAGTATCTGGTCCCATCACTTCATGGCAAATAGATGGGGAAACAGTGGCAGACTTTATTTTGGGGGGCTCCAAAATCACTGCAGATGGTGACTGCAGCCATGAAATTAAGAGACTCTCATTCCTTGGAAGGAAAGTTATGACCAACCTAGATATTGCATATTAAATAGCAGAGAGACATTACTTTGCCAACAAAGATCCATCTAGTCAAAGTTATGGTTTTTCCAGCAGTCATGTATGGATGTGAGAGTTGGACTATAAAGAAAGGTGAGAGCCCAAGAATTGAAGCTTTTCAAGTATGGTGTTGGAGAAGACTCTTGAGAGTCCCTTGGACTGCAAGGAGATCCAACCAGTCCATCTTAAAGGAGAATAGCCCTGAGTGTTCATTGAAAGGACTGATATTGAAGCTGAAACTCCAATACTTTGGCCGCCTGGTGCAAAGAGCTGACTTATCTGAAAAGACCTTGATGCTGGGAAAGATTGAGGGCAGGAGGAGAAGGGGATGACAGAGGATGTGATGGTTGGATGGCATCACCGACTCAATGGAGATGAGTTTAGTAAACTCTGGGAGCTGGTGATGGACAGGGAGGCCTGGTGTGCTGTGGCCCATGGGGTCGCAAAGAGTCGGACATGACTGAGTGACTGAACTGAACTCCTTAAAAATCAACTTGCCTATGACATTTCCTCTAAAGTTTATCAAGTTTACTGATAAAATCTTTCCCAACTTCAGTGTATGAAATTCAGTGATATCCATCTATTTTTAGCACCAAGGAAACTAATTCACAAATCTAAGAGTTCTCTTTATCTTGTACCATCATGACATCTGTAAAAGTAAGGTGATCAGATGTAAGGATACTTCTAAGGTGAATAAATATAAAGAGAAAAACAACACAATCACTGAAATTAAAAATACCCTAAATGAAATCAGTAGCAGAATATCTGAAGCAGAAGAACGAATCAGTGGGCTGGAAGGTAAAATGGTGGAAATAACTTCTGAAGAGCAGAACAAAGTAAAAAGAATGAAAAGAACTGAGGACAGTCTCAAAGACTTCTGGGACAACATTCAAAGTATAAGGGTTCAAGAAAAAGAAGAAAAAAAAGTGTATGAGAAAATTTTTGAAGAGATTAGAGTTGAAAATTTCCCCAATATGGAAAAAGAAATAGTCAATCAAGTCCAAGAGGCACAAAGAGTTCCATACAAGATAAACCCAAGGAGAAACATGCCAATACACATACTAATCAAACTAACAAAGACTAAATACAAAGAAAGAATATTAAAAGCATCCAGGGAAAAGCAACAAGTAACATACAAGAGAAACCCCATACGCTTAACAGCTGATCTTTCAGCAGAAACTCTGCAGGCCAGAAGGGAATGGCAGGATATATTTGAGGTACTAAAAGGGAAAGATCTACAAACAAGATTACTGTACACAGCAAAGATTTCATTCAAAATTGATGGAGAAATAAAAAGCTTTTCAGACAAGCAAAAGTTAAGAGAATTCAGTACCATCAAACCAGCTTTACAACAAAGGTTAAAGGGACTTAAATAGGCAAGAAATACAAGAGAAGGGGAAAAAAATCTACAAAATTAACCCCACACAATTAAGAAAATGACAATATGAGCATATATATCAATAAATACTTTAAATGCAAATGGATTAAATGCTCCAACAAAAAAACACAGGCTGGCTGAATGGATACAAAAACAAGACTCATATATATGTTGTCTATGAGAAACCCACTTTAGACCTAAAGACACATATAGACTGAAAGTGAGAGGATGGAAAAATATATTCCATGCAAATTGGAAACAAAAGAAAGCTGGAGTAGCAATCCTCATATCAGATTATGCACCCAACATAGGAGCATCTCAATCATAAAACAAACACTAACAGACATAAAAGGAGAAATCGACAGTACCACAATAATAGTAGGAGACTTTAACACTCCACTCACACCAATGGACAGATCATCAAAACAGAAAAGTAATAAGGAAACACAAGTCTTAAATGATGCATTAGATGATCTAGATCTCATTGCTATCTCCAGGATAGTCCATCCAAATGCAGAAAAATACACCTTCTTCTCAAGTGTACATGGAACATTCTCTGAGATCTACCACATCTTGAGTCACAAATTAAACCTCAGTAAATTTAAGAAAATTGAAATCATTTCAAGCATCTTCTTCAACCACAATGCTATGAGATTAGATATTAATTACAAGAAAAAAAACTGTAAGAAACACAAACACATGGAGATTAAACAATACATTTCTAAATAACCAACAGGTTACTGAGAAAGTCAGAAGGGAAATAAAAATATTTACAGAAACAAATGACAGTGAAAACACACCTCAAAATCTATGGGATGCACCAAAAGCAGTTCTAAGAGGGAGGTTTACAGCAATACAATCCTACCTCAAGAAACAAGAAAAACATCTAATAGACAACCTAACTTTGCACCTAAAACAACTGGAAAAAGAGGAACAAAAACCACCAAAATTAGAAGAAGGAAAGAAATCATAAAGATCTGAGCAGAAATAAATGAAAAAGAAATGAAAGAAGCAATAGTAACGATTAATAAAACTAAAAGGTGGTTCTTGAGAAGATAAACAAAATTGACAAACCTTTAGCCAAACTCATCAAGGAAAAAAGAGAGAAGACTCAAATCAACAAAATTAGAAATGAGAAAGGAGAGGTTATAACAGACAATGCAGAAATACAAAGGCTTATAAGAGACTGTTATGAATAACTATATGGCAGTAAAATGGATAACTTGGAAGAAATGGACAGATTCTTAGAAAAGTTTAATCTTCCAAGACTGAACCAGGAAGAAATAGAAATTATGAACAATTCAATTACAAGCACTGAAATTGAAGCTGTGATCAAAAATCTCCCAAAAAACAAAAGCCCAGGACCAGATGGCTTCACAGCAGAAATCTATCAAACATTTAGAGAAGAGCTAATGCCTGTGCTTCTAAAACTCTTTCAAAAATTGCAGAGGAAAGAACACTTCCAAACTCATTTTACAAGGCCACCATCACCCTGATACCAAAACCAGACAAAGACAACACACACACACAAAAAACTACAGGCCAATATCACTGATGAACATAGATGCAAAAATCTTCAACAAAATTTTAGCAAAAAGAATGCAGCAACACATCAAAAAGCTCATACACCATGATCAAGTGGGTTATTCAGGAATGCAAGGATTCTTCAATAACGAAAATCAATGTGATACACCATATTAACAAATTGAAAGATAAAAACCATATGACCATCTCAATAGATGCAGAAAAAGCCACTGACAAAATTCAGCACCCATTTATGATTAAACCTCTTCAAGTAATGGGCACAGAAAGAACCTACTTCAACATAGTAAAGGCCACATATGATAAGCCTACAGCAAACTTTATTCTTGATGGTGAAAAACTGAAAGCATTCCTCCTAAGATCAGGAACAACACAAGGGTGTCCATTTTCACCACTATTATTCAACATAGTTCTAAAAATCCTAGCTACAACAATTGGAGAAGAAAAATAAATAAAAGCAAATTAGATCAGAAAAGAAGAAGTAAAACTCTCACTGTTTGCAGATGATATAATACTGTACATAGAAAATCTAAAGATAGTATCAGAAAATTACTAGGGCTAATCAGTGAATTTAGCAAAGTTGCAGGATACAAAATCAATACATAGAAATCACTTACATTTCTATATACTAACAATGAAAAATCAGAAAGAGCAGTTAAGGAATCAACCCCATTCACTATTGCAACAAAAATAATTAAATATCTAGAAATAAACTAACCTAAGAAGGCAAAAGAACTGTACATAGAAAATTATAAGAAACTAAGGAAAGAAATTAAAGATGGCATAAAAAGATGGAGAGCTATTCCTTATTCCTGGATAGAAAGAATTAATATTGTCAAAATGACTATGAAATGCAATCTACAGATTCAGTGTGCTTCCTATCAAATTACCAATGACATTTTTCATGGAACTAGAACAAAAAATTTCACAATTCACATGGAAACACAAAAGACCCTGAACAGCCAAAGCAGTCTTGAGAAAGAATTGAGCGGAGGAATCAACCTGACTTCAGATTATATTACAAAGCTACAGTCATCAAGACAGGATAGCACTGGCACAAAAACAGAAATATAGACCAATGGAACAAGATAGAAAGCCCAGAAATAAAGCCATGCATCTATGGGTACCTCATTTTTGACAAAGGAGGCAAGAATATACAATGGAGCAAAAACAGCCTCTTCAATAAATGATGCTGGGAAAACTGGACAGCTATATGTAAAACAATGAAATTAGAACACTTCCTAACACCATACACAAAGACAAACTCAAAATATATTAAAGACCTAAATGTAGGACCAGAAACCATAAAACTCAGACAAAAACATAGGCAGAACAATCGATGACATAAATCAAAGCAAGATCCTCTATGGCCCACCTCCTAGAGTAATGGAGATAAAAACAAAAGTAAGCAAGTGGTACCTGATTAAACTTCAAAGCTTTTACACAGCAAGTGAAACTATAAGTAAGGTGAAAAGACAACCCTCAGAATGGGAGAAAATAATATCATATGAAACAACTGACAAAGGATTAATTTCCACAATGTACAAGCACTCATACAACTCAATACTAGAAAAACAAATAACTGAATCAAAAAGTGGGGAAAAGACCTAAAAAGACATTTCTCCAAAGAAGACATACATACACACAGATGAAAAGATGCTCAACATCACTCATTATTAGAGAAATACAAATCAAGACTACAATGACATATCACCTCATACCAGTCAAAATGGCCATCATCAAAAAGGCTACAAACAATAAATGCTGGAGAGGGTGTGGAGAAAAGGGAACACTCTCGCACAGTTTGTGGGAATGTAAGTTGATATAGCCACTATGGAAGACGGTATAGAGATTCCTTAAGAAACTAGGAATAAAATCACCATATGACCCAGCAATTTGACTCCTAGGCATATACCCTGAGGAAACCAAAATTGAAAAAGACACGTGCATCCCATTGTTCATTGCAGCACTATTTACTAGAACATGGAAGCAACCTAGATGTCCATTGACAGTTGAATGGATAAAGTGGTGGTACATGTACACGATGGAATATTATTCAGCCATAAAAAATAATGCATTTGAGTCAGTTCTAATGAGGTGGATGAACCTAGAACCTATTATATAGAGTGAAGTAAGTCAGAAAGAGAAAGATAAATATCATATTCCAACACATATATATGGAATCTACAAAAATGGTACTGAAGAATTTATTTAGAGGGCAGCAATGGAGAAACAGACATAGAGAATAGAGTTATGGGCATGGGGAGAGGGGAGGAGAGGGTGAGATGTATGGAACAAGTAACCTGGAAACTTACATTACCACACGTAAAATAAATACCCAATGTGTGGCTCAGGGAAATCAAACATGGGTTCTGTATCAACCTAGAGAGGTGGGATGGGGAGGAAGATGGGAGAGAGTTTCAAAAGGGAGGGGATATATGTATATCTATGGTTGATTCACGTTGAGTTTTGACAGAAAACAAAAAAAAATCTGTAAAGCAAGTATCCTTGAACAAAAAAATAAAAAATAAACAGAAAAGGGAACCCTCTTATACTATTGGTGGGAGTGCAACTGTATAGTCACTATGGAGAACAGTGTGGAGTTTCCTTAGAAAACTAAAGCTAGAGCTACCATATAATTCAGTGATCCCACTCATGGGCATATGCTCCAGAGAAAAACATGGTTTGAAAGGATATACATACCTCAGTGTTCATTGCAACACTATTTACAATAGCTATGACATGGAACAACCCAAATGTCCACTGACAGATGAATGAGTGAAGAACATGTGGTATATAAATACACTGGAATATTACACAGCTATTAAAAAAGAATTAAATATGCCACTTGCAGCAATGTGGATGAATCTGTAGATTATCATAATAAGTGAACTAAGGCAGACAGAGAAAGACAAACATCATATGAAACCATTTGCACATGATTAAAAAAAATGATAAAATGAATTTATTTGCAAAACAGAAACAGACTCACAGACTTAGAGAAAGAACTTATGATAACCAGTGGGGAAGAGTAGGTGGATAGATCCAGAGTTTGGGATTGACATGAACACACTGCTATATTTAAAACAGATACCACCTGACCCGCCTCTTGAGAAACCTATATGTAGGCCAGAAAGCAACAGTTAGAACTGGACATGGAACAATAGACTGGTTCCAAATAGGAAAAGGAGTACGTCAAGGCTGTATATTGTCACCCTACTTCTTTAACTTCTATGCAGAGTACATCATGAGAAATGCTGGACTGGAAGAAGCACAGCTGGAAGAAGCTGGAATCAAGATTGCCAGGAGAAATATCAATAACCTCAGATATGCACATGATGTCACCCTTATGGCAGAAAGTGAAGAGGAACTAAAGAGCCTCTTGATGAAAGTGAAAAAGGAGAGTGAAAAAATTGGCTTAAAGCTCAATATTCAGAAAACTAAGATCATGACATCTGGTCCCATCACTTCATGAGAAATAGATGGGGAAATAGTGGCTGACTTTATTTTTCTGGGCTCCAAAATCACTGAAGATGGTGGCTGCAGCCATGAAATTAAAAGGCGCTTACTCCTTGGAAGGAAAGTTATGACCAACTAGATAGCATATTCAAAAGCAGAGACATTACTTTGCCAACAAAGCTCCGTCTAGTCAAGACTGGTTTTTCCAATGGTCATATATAGATGTGAGAGTTGGACTGTGAAGAAAGCTGAGCACCAAAGAATTGATGCTTTTGAACTGTGGTGTTGGAGAAGACTCTTGAGAGTCTCTTGGACTGCAAGGAGATCCAACCAGTCCATCATAAAGGACTGGGTGTTCATTGGAAGGACTGATCCAAAACTGAAACTCCAATATTTTGGCTACCTCATGTGAAGGGTTGACTCTTTGGAAAAGACTCTGATGCTGGGAGAGATTAGGGGCAGGAGGAAAAGGGGACGACAGAGGATGAGATGGCTAGATGACATCACCGACCTGATGGACGTGAGTCTGGGTAAACTTCGGGAGTTGGTGATGGACAAGGAGGCCTGGCGTGCTGTGATTCATGGGGTCACAAAGAGTTGGACATGACTGAGCAACTGAACTGAATTGAACTGAACCAACAAGGACTTACTGTATCACATAGGGAATTCTACTTAACTCCCTATAATAACCTAACTTGGAAAAGAATTTGAAAAATAATTTGTACATGAATATGGTAGTGCTAGTGGTAAAGAATCCACCTGCCAATGCAGGAGATCCAGGTTCAATATCTGGGTTGGGAAGACTCCCTGGAGAAGGAAACAACAACCCACTCCCATGGAATATCCCATGGACAGTGGAGTCTGGCAGGTTACAGTCCATAGTGTTGCAAGAAGTAGGACACAACTCAATGACAGCATGAAGCACTGTGTCGATTCTTTGTGACCCCATGGACTGTAGCCTACCAGGCTTAGTCCATGGAATTTTCCAGGCAAGAATACTGGAGTGGGCTGCCATTTCCTTCTCCAGAGGATCTTCCCAACCCAGGGATTGAACCTGGGTCTCCCGCATTGCAGGCAGACACTTTACCATCTGAGCCACCAGGGAAGTGCATGAAGCATGCACGTGTATAACTGGATGACTTTGATTTATACCTGAACTAGTACAACATTGTTAATCAACTATAGTACTGATCAATGTGCTCAATTGTGTCGAACTATTTTGCAACCTCATGGACTGGAGTTCACCAGGCACCTCTATCTGTGAGATTTCCCAGGCAAGAATACTGGAGTGGGTTGCCATTTCCTCCTCCAGATATCTTCCCAGCCCAGGGATCAAACTTGTGCCTTTTACATTTCATCTCCTGTATTGTAGGTGAATTCTTACTGCTGAGCCACCAGAGAAGTCTGTTTATCAACTATATTCCAATATAGAATAAAATTAAAGAAAAAACTCCCTGCCAGACATTAGCCTCCTTTTAAAGAACGTTTGTCTATAGCATATCCAACAATTTGACCAGAATACAATCACATGGACACCTGTACTAGGTGGCTGGGAAACATCATTACTAATTGGAGAATATTTCTTCCCTAACAAATCAGAGTCCCTTTGAGAAGAAAGCAAAATAATGAATATTAATTGAGGTCTATGGCACATTCCTTATGTTCACATTCTATGATCATTACATTGAACTTTCTCATTATTCTCACACTAAATTTCTATTTTCATATTTCTTTACTTTTGCTTATTCTTTTCTACTTATTCCCTCTGACTAAAATATGTTCAACCTGTTCACTACCAGTTGAAATCTTAACTGTTTTCAAAAGCACATCTCAGAAAGTTCCTTTTTTATGAAACAATTTCACCTTCTGCAAAATTTATTATTCTTTCCTTTACACAGTCTCCTAAAGATGTTCTTCTTCTTATATTGTGCTATACAGAGTAATTTGAATTTTAAGTTTTACACATTGTATTCCTTTAGGATATATTTTTCTACCTGCTTTAAGAAAAAAAACCAAGTTAAAATACACATAACAAAAATCTACCAGCTTAACAATTTTTAAGTGTATAGGTCAGTGGTATTAAGTACTTTCATATTGTGCAGCCATCATCATCATCCATTCACTAACTCTTATAAATCTGAAATTTTATACCTAGTCAACAATAACTTCCCCTTCTCCTTCTCCTGGGATTCCCTGGAGCTCAGATGGTAAATCGTCTGCCCGCAATGTGGGAGACCTGGGTTTGATCCCTGGGCCAGGAAGATCCCCTGGAGAAGGAAATGGAAATCCACTCCAGTACTCTTGCCTAGAAAATTCAATGGATGGAGGAGCCTGGTGGGCTACAGTCCATTGGGTTGCAAAGAGTCGGACACAATTGAATGACTTCTCTTTCTTTCACTTTCTTTCTCCTCTCTCCAGCACCTAGATATCACCATTCCACTTTCTGTCTCTATGTTTTTGACTAATCTAAGTACTTCATATAAGTAGAACCATACAGTATTTGTCTTTTCATGATTGGTTTATTTCACTTAGAATGTCCTCAAGGTACATCCAAGTTGTAGTATGTGTCAGAATTTCCTTCCTTATTTTTAACTCTTAGAGATCAAAGATCCATTCTATTTATTCTTGTATTACCTATCAATGCCTACCTATATAAAGTGCAAAATGGAATATTTCCTGCCCAATCAATAAACAAGGATGCCACAGCCATCCATGATTCCAGTCCTCCAAATGTGAATTTCTGAGTCCAGGAAGAATAATGTCTGCCCCCAGCAGCCACCAAACTGCTGCTATGAGCTGTTGCCACTCCCTATGGTGAGCAAAGAACTAAGGATATGAAAAATCAAATCTCAGGATGCTGGGCCCAGATAGCTGAGATGCATATAAAAAGAATGATTTCAGTAAGCCCAGACTCTTGTATCTTCCCATACATAGAAAAGCACTACATTCCTTAACTTGAGATATCTGGTTTTCCTTAATTAACAATAATCTTTTGATGTTCAGATTACCTGTCTCTTTTTGCAAACTTTCAGATAACTTGACTCCTCCCTCTGCCTCCTTGGTACAGTTCTCTCAGGGTTACTTGTGATGCAATCTCTTGGGCTTAAAGTCCCAAAAATTCCTATCAAAAAAAGCATAACTCTCAGTTTTTAGGTTGTTACTACTTTTTAAGTCAACATAGTTATTCAATGTATTTACTGATTAAACATTGCTAAGTCATTGCTAAGTCACTTCAGTAGTGTCTGACTCTGCGCAACCCTATAGAAGGCAGCCCACCAGGCTCACTCGTCCCTGGGATTCTCCAGGCAAGAACACTGGAAACATATAGATCTCAATTTAAAAATTTTATTCAGGTAGATAACCCATTTTCATAAGATTAAAAAAAAAGAAATTGGGACTGGCTTGACAGAGAGATGATCACATTTATATAAAGGACAGTGGGAATTATCTCTGAGTTGTACTAAAGGTTTACACTAAATATGAAAGTGAAAGTGAAGTCGCTCAGTCGTGTCCGACTCTTTGCGACCCCGTGGACTGTAGCCTACCAGGCTTCTCCGTCCATGGGATTCTCCAGGCAAGAGTACTGGAGTGGGTTACCATTTCCTTCTCCAGGGGAATCTTCCTGACCCAGGGATTGAACCCAGGTCTCTGGCAATGGAGGCAGATGCTTTAACCTCTGAGCCACCAGGGAAGACCTACACTAAATATATATATTCCCACCTTTGAAGGAGGAAACAGACAGAACAGGCTCCATCTTGAAAGCAGGACTCCATATTGGGCCAGACTGTGGACTTTGAGCTATATTTTCAGTATCTATGGAAACATAGCAACTGGAAAACCAGACCCCCCAGATAAAAGAGCCCCAGGGCTCCTACCTAGACTCTCCATTGCCTAAAATGGAGAGTCTAATTATCTGTGTAACCCAATAGAATCATACATTCTACTGGGTTTATTGGGGTATGACCACAGGCCTATTGATAATCGTCCACTTAACTACCTTAAGGCATATGAATCAGGGGTTAACTTTGTATCTTTCTTTTCCTTTGTTCAGACTAGTTTCAGGGAATTTGGGGAGGTGGGTTTGGGCACATACACTTAGGGTATATAACATTTTCAAAAAAACTGATTGGGGTCCTTGGCTAAGAGGAGACTCTGCCTTGGGCCCGCCAGTGTAATAAACCACACTCCACTATCTGCATCGTCCTTCTGAGTGAGTTTGTTTCCGGAACATGTGGCTACAACACCTTGACCCTTTTGCTCTTAATGTTTGTCATTTGTCATTGATGTGGCAGTTCCTCAACTATACTTTTTATTCACATCTTCTTCAATCTGCTTCAATTTGACATCTCTTTTGTCCATAAATATGTACAATTCTCTCATAGTGAAACCAAAACCATTTTTTCTTGATCTTAATTTGGTCTTTATCTACATGCATTTTAAATCTTATGTTTATTAATTCCTCTGGTTATTTTCGGTTTGCCTTCCAGATCTAGTCTTCATCATTTTCCACTATTGAATGTACTACATCAATGAATTCCCAAGGCTTCAGGTATCCCTTAGATCTGGCAAAGAGGAAACTGGAGGAAAGGGATATAAAAAATGGAGTATTCATTCTTCCACTGTCCTCCTTGGGATGTTAGTTTAGGCCCTTGACTAAAAGTCACTGCTCCTTTCAGGACATCCGGATTGCTGTAAGTATTCTATCCTCCTATCCTTAAAATAGAGTGGTGACAGTTTAGCCATGGTTCCCCCCAGCTCTGCTCTCAACATTGTAATCATTTTCTTTATAAACTGAGAAATGGACTATTTCCTGCCATACCAGCAAACAAAGAATATCCCAGTCATCGGTGATTGTAGACCTGTCTGGTGAGCTGGTGAGCACTGAGGGAACTCAGGAAGGAAAGAATACCTGGCAGCTAACAGCCATCAGACTTCAGCCACTCCCTATGGTGAGCCCTGAGGAAACACAGCCATTGGCCCCAGACAGCTGAGGTGCATATCAAAGGAACGATTTCAGTAAGCCTGGACTTCAGCGTCTTTCCATACAAAGAAAATTGCCAAATTCCTTAACTTGAGATATCTAGCTTTCTTTAAATTAAAATAATCATGTACTATTCATTGCTCAGAAACAACTGTATTATGTATGTATTGCAGTTTTCAAAAAACATATACATATTTTGATGTTAATAGGGCTAATCATTAAAATTAAAAAATATTCAGGATGAAAAGCACAATTTTATAATAAAACCACTGAACTTAGAGCTAGTTAAAATAGAAGTATGGTCCTTAATTATAGATGAAAATGTATGTTTTTTTAAATAAAATATTGTTTTTATACTGTCAACATTTTAGAGAAGATAGTATAGCTGAAGAGTGTCTTTCATCTCTTTGTGTATCATCACATTTGGTCAGGGTCCCTGGTCTTTGAAATAGTCAGGTTTACTTAAAGTTTATTTATTTATTTTTTTCCCCCTTAGTGCCATTGACAAATTGAAAATTCTTGCCATATCTTTAAGTATTTTTGCTGTACTATTTTCATTGGAAATGAGTATTTATTTCTGGAAGGCAAAGGCTATTGTGTAGAAGATATTTCTTCAATTCTTTGAGTATACAATTAACAAATGACTATTGATTGAAATAAAAAGAACAATAATCATCTGACGTTCAGACTACCTGTCCTGTGATACAAAACTTCTATATACCCTGGCTCCCCACTCACCTCCTCAGAGGAATTCTCTCAGGGTTACTTGAGATGCTATATCCCAGGACTGAAGTCTTAAAAATTCCCTCTGAATAAAACATAAATCTCAACTTTTCAGCTGTGAACAAAACAAACTCTTAAATCGTGATGGGAAACAACTCTACCCACTTTCTCACTATAAAGTCCTTCCTTTAAAGCTGTACATTCTGGATTACCTTCTTTTCTCTTTTAGGAAAATCATTTATTGCTACTTGACAGTGAGGACAGAACTCTTGTTGCTGACACGGATTCCAGGAAACAAACTCACTCAGAAGGACAATGCAGATAGTGGACTGCAGTTTATTACACCGGTGGGCCCAAAGCAGAGTCTCACCTTAGCCAAGGACTCCGATCAGTTTTTGTGAAAACCTTATATACCTTAAGTGTAAGTGCCCAGACATACCTCCCCCAAATTCCCTGAAACTAGTCTGAACAAAGGAAAAAGAAAGATACAATCAAAGTTAACCTGTGATTCTTAAGCCTAGGTAGTTAACAGTAGACAATTATCAATAGGTTTGTGGTCATAGCCAATAAGCATAATAGAATGCATGATTCTATTCAGTTACACAGATAATTAGGGTATTCTTTTAGGCGATGGAGAGCCCTGGGGCTCTTCCTTCTGGGGGTCTGGTTTTCCAGTTGGTTTGTCCTCAAAGTCCAGTCCGGCCCAAGATGGAGTACTGCTTTCAATATAGCGCCTGTTCTGTTTCCTCCTTCACTCTGAAGATTCATTCCAAGGCAAGTCCCCTTCCCTTAAGAGAAACAGTGCTCCTTGGAAGGTCTGTGAGAGAGGAAGCGGATGAAAACCTTGGATAAGGCCATAAGTACATGCGTAAGATAAATAGAAGATTAAGCCATTTTATTATTCATCAGAGGAAAGCAGTGTAACATTGTCAAGTGATTTAAAACAATTTAAAGTTTTTACACTAATATATCTGAATTGGACGCGAGCATTTTCATATATTTGTTTACTGAAAAAAAAAATGTACAAAATGAGAGCTGTGAGTTGAGTTTTACTTGGGGCAAAATGAGGACTATAGCCCAGGAGACATTTCAGATAGCTCAGAGAAACTGCTCCAGAGAGGTAGTGGGTAAGGTCAATATTAATATATATGTGATTTTGGTGAAGAGGGAGTACATGCAATTAAGCACATATTTTTTGCATAAGGTTACTACTGCTAGTCATGAGAAACAGACATAATCATGAAGGATTTTAGTGGTTTTCTTGATGTGAAGAGATGCAAGACAGGCTCATAAAATTGTCTTCTAAAAATATCTATTAATAACTATCCGAAGATATTTTCTGCCATTTTTTTTCCCCCAGAGCACAGACTGCCTCATTTCTGATCTCTAGCCTAACTCCTTTTGGAGAGTGTTGAAGTTCAGCAGCTGAAGTGGCTCATAATTTAATCCCTGTAGAGGTAGATGACTAGTGCCAATTTGTAGGTGACATATTCTATGAGAGCACGTACTTCAAAATATAGTGCTTGGCTACACCATATATTACCAAGATAGATCAATGGAGAAATTAGTGTTAGACCTCCCGGTCTTGCCCAGGACCCATCGTCGCCAAGATCACCGAGACTCGGACTCGATGCAATTAGCAAGAGGATTTATTAAGCCGACGCGCCGGGGTTCAATCTCCACCCGAGGAGAAGAACCCCGAACAATTGTTACAGAGCAGTTTATAAGCAAAAAAATCATAAACAGGTGCAGTTGAGATGGAGTGTTTTGATTGGTTTACAAACTGTGGCCTTTCCGGGGATAGGTTCATTCATTATTAGGCCTAAATAGCTAACTAACCTACAATTATGCTGCTTTAGTTGAATGGCCCGAGGCAATCAACTTTTAGCTTGATTCTTGGGGGCTGTATTCTTAAGATGCAAGTATGATCCCCTTGTTTTTCTTTCCTCTTAAGACAATAGCCCTGTTTTAAGATTAACAAAGAGCCCGTGGGTGCAGGTCTGTTTCTTTAGAGCCCCTAATAAATTTTTAACCTTTCTCCTTGTTCCCTGGAATGCTCCCGAAGAAGTCAGAAGACACCTGTTCTCATACCCATGTCCCTAGTGGCGCCTCTCATGGTAGACTGATTATAGGCTAGGGAACAAATCAGGGCTAGAAACAATTTTTACAACCTCAGGCTGCCCAGACTGGTCTCCACATTAGAAACTTTATTAAACTAAGTATCATTCAATCTTATTAACTATGGAGTAATATTTACCCTGGAGCCCTGACAAAACTTAAAACTGTAGGTAAATTATATACAGTATCTAAAAATTGTAAGAGTTAATTACCTTAGATAATACCACATACATGTTTCATTAGCTTGAATTCTAATGCAATTTTAAATTCTATTGAATTTTCTTACTTAAATAACGTAACTAACTAATCACCAAGAGGAAAAATATAAAACATTAACTTGCTATTAATTTTATGACACATTATTTGATGGTACTAGATATTAAAACTAAATTAACAGATAACTTTAATGGTATTTAGCCAAATTATTCTATATCTCTAACTGGTTTTTAGAAAAACAGTGAAACTAATATAAAAGTAAATTAGAATTTTAACTGCCTCTGATTTTACTACATATATATGGTCAACGGAAAACAGGTAGAAGACAAAAAAAAAAAAAAGGACTAAATTTTTAAAATCCTCTTTTCATGTGTATCACCAAATAGTTTCAAACTAATTGACAGCAGTTTGCCTTTAACTATTGGTAATTTTGACCTGGTCTCTCATTTCTCTTATTCTCTCTTTTGAAAGCTACATGTGGACTGTGCCTTCGGAATAATACCTCAAAGGGTGTTAATTGTAGTTACATTTCGGCAGTAGGTTTTCAATGGTTTTATTATTTTCCTTTTTGTTCATTTGTATTTCTAATTTTATCTGCAAAGAATATATGTTCCCTGGAAAATTTAAATAGAAATAATCCAAACCTCTAATAGTTAATTTTTAAAACATCTTATCATAATATTACATATAATATATATTATATATAAATGCAAACAAGTCAGAGCTAGATGGGACATGAGCTGTCTCTTCCTATTAAAGTCAATGTTTCAGTTTCATTGATTTTAGAATACACTTGAATTTAACTTGATTCAATTTAGAACACACTGCTGAGTACCTGTGATGTGCCCTACGTTCCCTGCTAAGCTCTGAACAAGGATGAGGAGATGTAGTCTCTACCTTAAAGATATAAGAACTGTAGTACAAAGTCACAGGTAAAAGAAGTCTCCAGGGTTGTACCAACTAAAGTAGAGAAGAGTCTATAATTTTCAACTTTTTTTCAGGTGAAGGATTTCAGCAAGAGAGCAATATTGTTCAGAATCTTTAAGGATGAGTAAAATCCTAGCATATGAAAGAATAGAACACTGCAGAAAGAATGTGAGGATTTTTAATTTGGAAAAGGAACAGTTAGGTGGCAGCAAGTTTCAGTGCCCTTCAGATATGAAGATGACTATTATAGGGAAGAGAATACAGACGCATTTCATGTTGCTTTAGTCAGCAGGACCAGGATATATTTTTCTTTTACTGGTCATTGTTAGTTGTCTGTGATTTATGTCAGTGCCTTGAGAAAATACAAACTTACAGGCACAATACTGTTAATGAAGAAAATATGAGCTATTTATGAATATCACTTTTTGACGTTTCAAGGAATGAATTTTGCTCTCAATAGAGAGGCTTCCTTTACATATTTATGTAAATTAAGCCAAGATGCCTTGGTTTAATATGTTTATTAAGAGTGTGCATCTTTGCCTTAGTTTTATGTGCAGTATAACATGATGTCAATTGTCTGTAACATTATGGGGTGTAAATGGATGAGGAAAACAAGAACACTGAAAATTGTTATTGAGTAAAATCTACTGAACAATTTAAGTCAATAAATGTAAAGGCAGTCTGGCAGATTGTTCTTTTTCTGCTATTTTCAAGGAACTTAATAGACAGTGAAGCCAGAGGCAGAAACTGTCAAAAGTAGAGATGAGAAAGTTTACTACAGTGAGAAATCAACTACAAAAGTTTATCTTGTGTTATGATATTCACAAATAGATGAAAGTTTAAATACTATAAAAAGTGTAGAGTTATGGACCTAAGCTTGAATGTGGGAAACTGGGTAAGCTGGTGATTTGTGAGTTTCCATTTGTGCCTCTCAGAGTTGAAAAGAAGAAAAAAGGAGTCTACTTGGAGACAAGAAAGAAGAACCCTAAAAGTAAGCTGATGCCAGGGTAACAAAGCGCTTGATTTGAATGGAATATATTTAGTATGCTTTTGTTTTTATTTGTCTTTTGCCAGAAAGATTTCACAGTCCACAGGTTAGGAGACATAAAATGAAATAATAGAGCTCTTGGAGAATGGAATACTTCCTTCAAAATCAATAACAAATAAGCATAATTATTGAACTTGGATATGTTAGAATTTTATTAGAACACAGTGCTATGAATTATTGATTGAAGATCAACTTTTATGTTTTGCAAATCTCTTAAACTATAATTAGAAAATATCCTAGAAAGATGGACAGACATAATTAAAGTTGCTGTTAGCTAATGTTATTGGCATAACTGTGATTAAATATTCTGAATATTCAAACACATATGTATTTTATAAATTTGGTAAAGAACAAATGCTAGTACTGTTCTAGGTACTAAAAAAGATGAGATAAAGAATAAAATAGTAGATGTTGAAGGGCAGTAGCATAGCTGTAGAGGGCATCAGAGATTACACTGAATTCATTCAAGAGTTACATATGGGCTGCTATATTTCCAGGCTAGCCTGGTAGCTCATTGGTAAAGGACTCGCTTGCCAATTCAGGAGACCTGGGTTCAGTCCCTGGGTCAGGAAGATCCCCTGGAGAAAGAAATGGCAACGCACTCCAGTATTCTTGCCTGGGAAGTCCCACGGACAGAGAAGCCTGGGGGCTATGGTCCATGGGTTGTAAAGAGTCAGACATAACTTATCAAGTAAACAACAACAAACTATATTCCCATTACTGTTCTTGGTGCTGGGGACAGAGTTAGAAGTAGCACAAACAAAAGAAATAGAACAAATGATCATTACAAAACTTATTCCTAAGGGAAGAGTCAGAGGGCATCACATGTAAAGAACTTAAGTTGATGGCGAGAGGATAAAAAAAGTCTCAGAATTCTAACTATTTCTATTTGCTCAGTGAAATATGAATGAAGATAATAAGTACAGATGGGAGAAGACTTGATAGTTTGAGGGTAGAACAGAAGGCATGAAGTACTCATCTAGGAGAGGGTAGTAGATTGGCTAGAAGCACTCAAGACCTATTAAGGTCTGTGAACAAAGACAGACTTTTAAAATGTTTGTATGTATTTCTTCAAGCAGATGGAATACAAAGTTAGATTAAACCAGAATTGGGATTATTCTCAGAAAATACTATGGAAAGAGATAAAGAAATGTGTGGAGGGGTCTATGCACAGGAGTAATAATAACGATTGGTGTGAAATTTAAGCCAGATAAGGAAGAGGTTGAAGAATAATAGGGTTGAGAAGGAATAAAAAGATGAATTGGAGGTTTTGATGGAGTCAAAGAATTATTGTATCCAGATACTTAGAGACAGTGAACTGAAAGATAAAAAATTGTTGTAAATGGAGAGCTAGATAGTTTACAGGAGAATATGGAGTTGTGGGCAATTATTACCAAAATGTTCAAGAGTCTGACTGCGGGAATGAATTGACTGAGGGAAGGAGAAGTACAGTATCATTTTTAATGGGCGAGTCAAGGTAGTCAAGGCTAGTATTTTGCCAGGATCAGCTGCAGAGAGGATGAAATAATCAGAAAATATTTGCACTGATCCTAGGTCATACTTTGAGAGAACATAACGTAAATCTGTAATATTCACATAACTTTACTCATTATTCCTTTTTCTTAAAATCAAAGCACATAAAACTATTCTAACACACTAGGCATTCAAATCTATTAATATACAGGCATATACATATGGAAAGATCTCAAATAACAGGCTAAGTCTAGTAGCAAAGGGACACAAGCAAAGGGAAAATCATTCTGATTCTGGAAAGTCTGTATTAGGTTAGCCAAAAAGTTCCTTTGAGTTTTTCCATAAGATGTTAATGGAAAAACCTAAACCGACTTTTAGGCCAACCTAATACATTATGAAAGTGTTAAATCATTCAGTCATGTCCGACTCTTTGCAACCTGATGGACTGTAGCATACTAGGCTCCTCTGTCCATGGAATGCTCCAGGCAAGGACACCGTAGTGGGTAGACATTCCCTTCTCAAGAGGATCTTCCCAACCCAGGGATCAAAGCCAGGTCTCCAGCATTACAAGCAGGTTCTGTACTTGCAGGGAATATGATAGATTATATTATAGTAACTCTTTATTCTGGATTTTCTTGAAGATTATTATATAGAAGAAAGTACAGCACACTATCCTCATCAGAACTTCCTAAAACTTCTATTAAGTGATTTTTTGTCCATTCAATTTTCCCTAACTTATTTTCCCATCTATGCTACTATGTTTCTCTGTTTTAACTGTCTAACTCTCTCCACTGTGTGGTCACCTTGATGAAGCTATAAGAAGGCAATCAGGAGTTCCTGGTATTTCTGCCATTTGCATCTTTCCCACTTTATGTAGTGCAGATTATACATTTTATTTAAAAGGCATGAGAGGAAAAGTTATAAGCTCTTATACTTTCAATTATTCTCTGTCAAATGTCTTTATGTATACCTAATATGCATAAATATTTATTTGTGTGTGTCAGAGAGTGAGAGCTTATTTAAAGACATGAGATACAGTGATTTACCTCAATTGTTGAGAATCAGAACTGTGGGGGAGGAAAACTTTAAATGATAGATCTTCACAGGTTTCACATTCAGGTAAGTTTGGGAACATGACTGTAAATAAATGAATGAGGAATCGAGTTTGACATTTGCATGATGAAATATGAAGCACATTTTCAATAATTTCAGTGATCCCCTAAATATCATTCAGAAATGTTAGCCAACCTAAATTTCCATTTGGCTAATGACTTTCTCTGCAAAGCATATGACAAGCTGTCACTGCCATAACTCTAGCAATACATCAATAAATTCCACCTTTCTGAGTTTTTATATATTTATACTGAAAGCAATAGAAAAATCCCTGGGTAGAATAGAAATTGACACAATTTCTTACAGACTCAAGAGAGAATATTAATCTTTGAAACATTCATGTATTTGAATATAATGCAAAATGCAGGGCTGTACATATCTTTTAATAAAAACATTTAGCTATATCCTGTGGTAAGAAAACCTCATTTATTATTTTGGGGTATAAACAAAATAACCTTCAGAACTCTGAAACAAAGGTTTTCTCTAAAAATACTTGCAAAGCAAAATGATTTCAATAGGCAGGTGTTCTCTCCCACTCCCTACGTCCCACCCCCACCACCCACCAAACTCCCCCACAATTAAACTCTTAGCAAATAATACTAATGTATTTCTCCCATACTTGGTTTGATTTTTCAAAGGGAAACTATTAACAAGAAATAGACAAGAGAAAACATCATGAAATATATATTTAAATTTTATAACTCCAATGCTGTGAATTGAAATTCTCATCAATTTATATACTTGAATAGCTATTAGCTCATAATTAGGTGTTCTGATCAGTGAATGACATAAGATCAATTTAAATTGATCTTCCATAAATGGTTGGCATTTACATGAATAGGTGAAGGTCTTGCTGTAGGCAGGATTCCCTGATTTCAAGAAAATGAACCAGTAAAATAAGGGAGCTCAAGCAAAAAAGGAGAAATACTGGTAGGTGCATACCATACGACCCAGGGGTGTAAAAAGAAGCTGGCTCTCTCCAGGGTCTAGAGTTATGCAGTTGCCATGCATTCACATCTTCTCTTTCCCTCATGTACACCTCTGCAACCAAATTTCAGGCTACATAGTTTCTCCTCTTTGCTAAACTTTACACACCTACTTCTTTTACTCTCTCTTAACCAACTCCTTTAGCTTTACTCACAAATGGCCCCACATATGGCTTTCACACAGTGAGGCTTTCACACAGCTTCTAGTTCAAGGGCTGGAGAGAGTCAAACTAGATACCTGAGTTGCAAATTCAGAAGCTTTATCAGGTGAGCACCCCAGAACCAATGAACTAGACATGGACAAGGGTACACAGGGAAGGAGAGAAGGTGGGAGCTCATATTGTGAGCACACTCTCTCAGAATGGCACAAAGCAAGTGGCATAAAAGATTAAAAATTCCATCTATTTGCTATTTCGCAATGGTCTAGAAAGTCCCTTAGCCCATATACCTTTCCAGTTTCCTATAGAACTCCTCAGAATTCCTATGCAAAAATCAGTTCCTTTTTTTGGGAAAGCATAGTCTGTTGGAAATTAAAAAACCTTAGGGAAAGATTACATGTGATAAAACAGAACTGAAAAGTACATGTTAATTTGAAGGAACTGAGTCATCTGCTTGTAATAGTTATAATTTCAAAGAACCTGAGATATCATCTAATCTGATTCCTTCTCTTATAGGCAAGAGAAGTAGGTATAGAAGTTTAAGGGCTTGCCCAAATCCATGTGGTTGGATATTTTTTAAAGGTCAAGGCTATAGTCTAGTTTTATTAACTCCAAGTCCAATATTACTTCTACTCTACCAAAATGTTTCCTTTTTAGCAATTCAGTTTGACCAGTGTACCAAGGAAATTGAAATTTTGTTTATTTCAGCAACTGCATTAGTTTTCTATTGTTACTGTAACAAAGTACAACAAATGTGTGACTTAAAACACAATATACTATCTTGCAGTTTTGGAGCTCAGAAGTCTGATATTGGTCTCACTGGACTAAAATCAAGGTGTCAGCAGGGCTGTGCTCCTTTACGGAGGCACTAGGGAAGAACACATTTCCTTGCATTTCCTAGCTTCTAAAGGCTGCCCACACACTGTCTGAAGTCCCCTTCCATCTTCAAAGCCAGCAATACCAGGCTGAATTCTTTTACATCTAAACACTCCAGTCTCTACGCTCATCCTTATATCTATCTCCTTCTCTTCCTCTTCCCATTTTAAAGGCTACTGAAATTATATTGAGCCCACTCCGATAAGCCAGGAAAATCTTCCTATTTTAAGGTCAAGTGTGTAATAATCTTAATTCTATCTGAGATG
>SJXQ01009820.1:0-26526 GCA_006408695.1 Aepyceros melampus | reverse complement strand
TAAAGTCTGACACTGTTTCTACTGTTTCCCCATCTATTTCCCATGAAGTGATGGGGCCAGATGCCATGATCTTCGTTTTCTGAATGTTGAGCTTTAAGCCAACTTTTTCACTCTCCTCTTTCACTTTCATCAAGAGGCTTTTTAGTTCCTCTTCACTTTCTGCCATAAGGGTGGTGTCATCTGCATATCTGAGGTTATTGATATTTCTCCCAGCAATCTTGATTCCAGCTTGTGTTTCTTCCAGTCCAGCGTTTCTCATGATGTACTCTGCATATAAGTTAAATAAGCAGGGTGACAATATACAGCCTTGAAGTACTCCTTTTCGTATTTGAAATCAATTTGTTGTTCCATGTTCAGTTCTAACTCTTGCTTCATGACCTGCATATAGGTTTCTCAAGAAGCAGGTCAGGTAGTCTGGTATTCCCATCTCTTTCAGAATTTTCCACAGTTTATTGTGATCCACACAGTCAAAGGCTTTGACATAGTCAACAAAGCAGAAACAGATGTTTTTCTGGAACTCTCTTGCTTTTTCCATGATCCAGTGGATGTTGGCAATTTGATCTCTGATTCCTCTGCATTTTCTAAAACCAGCTTGAACACCTGGAAGTTAACGGTTCACGTATTGCTGAAGTCTGGCTTGGAGAATTTTGAGCATTACGTTACTAGCATGTGAGATGATTGTAATTGTGCGGTAGTTTGAGCATTCTTTGGTGCCTTTCTTTGGGATTGGAATGAAAACTGACCTTTTCCAGTCCTGTGGCCACTGCTGAGTTTTCCAGATTTGCTGGCATATTGAGTGCAGCACTTTCACAGCATCATCTTCAGGATTTGAAATAGCTCAATTGGAGTGCCATTACCTCCACTAGCTTTGTTTGTAGTGATGTTTTCTAAGGCCCACTTGACTTCACATTCCAGGATGTCTGGCTCTAGGTGAGTGATCACACCATCGTGATTATCCAGGTCGTGAAGATCTTTTTTGTACAGTTCTCCTGTGTATTCTTCGGACCTCTTCTTAATATCTTCTGCTTCTATTAGGTCCAGACCATTTCTGTCCTTTATCGAGCCCATCTTTGCATGAAATGTTCCCTTGGTATCTCTAATTTTCTTAAAGAGGTCTCTAGTCTTTCCCATTCTGTTATTTTCCTCTATTTCTTGCACTGAACACTAAGGAAGGCTTTCTTATCTCTTCTTGCTAGTCTTTGGAAATCTGCATTCAGATGCTTATATCTTTCCTTTTCTCCTTTGCTTTCCACTTTTCTTCTTTTCACAGCTATTTGTAAGGCCTCCCCAGACAACCATTTTGCTTTTTTGCATTTCTTTTCCATGGGGATTGTTTTGATCCCTGTCTCTTGTACAATGTCATGAACCTCATTCCATAGTTCGTTAGGCACTCTATCTGTCAGATCTAAACCCTTAAATCTATTTCTCACTTCCACTGTATAATCATGAGGGATTTGATTTAGGTCATACCTGAATGGTCTAGTGGTTTTCCCTACTTTCTTCAATTTAAGTCTGAATTTGGCAATAAGGAGTTCATGATCTGAGCCACAGTCAGCTCCTGGTCTTGTTTTTGCTGACTGTATAGAGCTTCTCCATCTTTGGCTGCAAAGAATATAATCAATCTGATTTTGGTGTTGACCATCTGGTGATGTCCATGTGTAGAGTTTTCTCTTGTGTTGTTGGAAGAGGGTGTTTGCTATGACAAGTGCATTTTCTTGGCAAAACTCTATTAGTCTTTGCCCTGCTTCATTCTGCATTCCAAGGCTAAATTTGCCCGTTATTCCAAGTATTTCTTGTCTTCCTCAAAGGAGATGATCCTTGAAATGGCTCAAAGAGATGGAGAGATGGGGAATGCATGGGTTGTCTGGGAGAGAGATTCCTTGGTCTCTGCCACATTTGCCATCTGGTTCCTCTTTTGACCTTCTAAATATTTTCTATCATTTTAGCCACACATCCTTCTACTGCACCTCCTAGATATAGGCAGTTCTCAAGACTGAATTTCAGGCCATACATTAAGTTACATCTTCTAGAAAGTTTACCTAGTTAAAAAAATAATAATAACCTAATATCACACCAGAAAGTGAAGAAGAACTAAAGAGACTCTTGATGAAAGTGAAAGAAAAGAGTGAAAAAGTCGGCTTAAAGCTCAACATTCAGAAAACTAAAATCTTGGCACTGGTCCCATCACCTCATGGCAAATAGATGGGGAAACAGTGGCTGACTTTATTTTTCTGGTCTCCAAAATCACTACAGGTGGTGATTGCAGCCATGAAATTAAAAGACGCTTACTCCTTGGTAGGAAAGTTATGACCAAGCTAGACAGCATATTGAAAACAGAGACATTACTTTGTCAACAAAGGTCCATCTAGTCAAGGCTATGGTTTTTCCAGTGGTCATGTATGGATGTGAGAGTTGGACTATAAAGAAAACTGAGTGCCAAAGAATTGATGCTTTTGAACTGTAGTGTTGGAGAACTCTTGATAGTCCCTTGGACTGCAAGGAGATCCAACCAGTCCATCCTAAAGGAGATCAGTCCTGCGTGTTCATTGAAAGGACTGATGCTGAAGCTGAAGCTCCAATACGTTGGCCACCTCATGCAAAGAGCTGACTCATTGGAAAAGACCCTGATGCTGGGAAACATTGAGGGCAGGAGGAGAAGGGCATGACAGAGGATGAGATGGTTGCATGGCATCACCAACTCAATGGAGATGTGTTTGGGTAGACTCCGGGAGTTGGTGATGGACATGGAGGCCTGGCGTACTGCAGTTCATGGGGTCACAAAGAGTTGGACACGACTGAGTGACTGAACTGAATTCAGTAGACCCTTCTACAGACTTATATAGTCAGTCATTAAATCCTCTTTATATTAGTTCTCATTGCTAACAATTTCCTTTTTAAAAATTTATTTATTTTTAATTGAAGGATAATTGCTTTACAGTCCTGTGTTGGTTTCTGCCAAACATCAACATGAATCAGCCATAGGTATACACATGTCACCTCCCTCTTCATTCTCGCTCCCACCTTCCTCTCCATCCCACCCCTCCAGGTTGTTACAGAGCCTCAGTTTGATATCCCTGAGTCATATGGAAAATCCCCATTGGCTATCCATTTTACATAAGATAATAAGTTTCCAGGTTTTTCTCTCCATACATCCCACTCTCTCCTTCCTAACAATTTCTTATTTCAACCCACTGACCTGATTCTCTGAAGTTATTTGTGGGAAAAATTAATATTTTTATTTGTTCAAGGGGAAAAACAGAGAGATAATTGCTTTGCTGATTTCATATAACCTAGAACAACAAGACAGTGACATATTGAGAATAGAGTTCAGTTTTTCAACTTTCAATTCATATTTCCTACAAAGCATAACTCAGCAACCAGGAAAATAAATCCCATATGATTTAAACATTCTTCTTTGAATTGAAATAGTTTTTCTTTCCAACATCAACACCTTCGCCACAGGATATTCTGTGAACTGAAAAGAAAGACTCTCTGCTAAAGCTGTGTCATGCTAACACTGCAGCAGGCATATTAGCTTCTCGTTGGAGAGCTATTTAACTTGAATAGAATCTGAGCAGTTACAATGGTAGAAAGATTTCATGTAACTGTTATTTTTCTATTAATGAAAGCTCTAGTACCTTTAAGATCTGAAAAGGCAAGACCTCTGCCATTAAAAAAATTCACAGTTATCTGAAGTTATCACAAGCAGTTAGCAAATACTGCATGGACTTTTTTACATGATACTAAGCCATAGACGAGGTGCAGTGATGAGAACAGGGAGCTAACAGGCTGTATAAGTTGAAAATAATAGAAAATAATACTATTAAATGAATGCATGATTAACCACGAAATATATAAATATTTTTCATGTTAAAGCTTATTTTGGAAAGAATTGAAATTTCAATAAAGAAAGTAAGATTTAAAGGAAATGGCCAAAATTTTAGCTAAAATTCAATGAACAATTGTTTTGCTCAAAAGTTGCAGTTCTAAAACAGGAAATCCATACATAATTTGCTATCTAGTTTGAAAGGACCCTATCAATGTATCATTTGTCTACTAAGAAGAGGTGAGGGTGTTTCTTTTCATCCTGAAAGGATCCACAGTAGTTTTTACTACTAAGTCACTTCAGTCGTGTCCGACTCTGTGCGACCCCATAGACGGCAGCCCACCAGGCTCCCCCGTCCCTGGGATTCTCCAGGCAAGAACACTGGAGTGGGTGCCATTTCCTTCTCCACAGTAGTTTTTAAGGGTTGCATTTTTATGCACAGAATAACTTGCTCCTCTGTGTAAGTGAATAGACTTGCAACACCCACGATAGGGTGACCACATTTTAAATTGCTTTAAATGAGATAATAATTTGTATGCCACAACTTTGGCATTTCAATGGGTGGCTAAGGTCTGGCTGAATTATAAAGTTTAAGTTGAGTTATTTACATTTTTCATTAACATGGATAGACATCTGAAATTGATATACAAATTTGAACTCTACCATTCACTCATAACAATGTATTGAATGTGTTTATTCTGTTCTATTGCCAGGTTCCAGAGAGCTAAAAACAAATAAAATGCTATGTAGCAGAAAACATATATATGAATAATTAGTAATGAAAAACTAAGGGATAGGCATATATAACCTGAATCTTTAAAACAAAATAACTTGTAGAAATTATTCTACAAGGTGAAGAGTGGGGTAAGAGCATTCTCATAATAAGAAATTTCATTTTAAGATCCATGAAGACAGAAAACAAGGTCATGTTGGCAGAGAACTACAAGCAGCTCAGTGTTGCTAGATCATAAAGTTCAAGCAGAGAAGAGTGAAGATATATCAAGAGTTGAAATGGTCCAGGTCAACGTAAGTTAGTTGTGGCATACAAGGTGGTCTGAATTTCATCCTATAGAATTAGAAATCCATTGAAGAGTTTAAGTGAGAGCTTCTGTTTTAAATGAGGGCACCTGGAAGTGGCTTCCCTGGTGGCTCAGCCAGGAAAGACTCTGCCTGCAATGCAGGAGACCCAGGTTCGATCCTTGGGTCGGGAAAATCCCCTGGAGAGGGAAATGGCAAACTACTCCAGTATTCTTGCCTGGAAAATCTCATGGACAGAAGAGCCTGGTGGTCTACAGTCTACGGGGCTGCAAAGAGTTAGACACCACTGAAGTGACTTACCAAGCACACACCCTGGCAGTGGGGTGGAGAACAGAGTTGACAGTCTAAGATTAGAAGCAGGGAAAGTAGATAGTTAGAGACTGTTTAAGAGGTGCAGGAGAGGGATGCTCTGAACATCAACAAGGGCAGTGATACTAGTGGAAAAGAGGTAGGAAAACTTTAAAGACATGTTTAGGAGACAAAACTGCCAAGACGGGGGCAAACTGCCAATACTAGCAGACTGTGGGGCAGAGAGACAGAAGAATCAAGAGTAATTATTCTTGGGTTTTTCACTTGAGTGACTGCTAGATGGTGTAGTATCAACTTAATTAGATAATAATAATAAAAAGATGACATTCAAGAGAAGAAAGGGGAAATGAGAGGGAGAGAAGAAGGAATCTCTCTACTGATCACTGCACTTGTAGGCAAATTTACTGAATGTTAATGTAGTGACATCAGAAGGTGTTCATTATCTTTGAAGAATTTTAATACAGAATGTGCATTCTCAACTACATTAGCATATTTATTATTTTGATTTTCACTGTGGAATACTATAGCATTTTATTAGAATTTCATCTATTCAATTTTTCTTTGTAAATGAAAACAGGATAAGCTTGAATATTTGTAGAGAAAAAAAATAGTGAATAAGACTCATTTTTGAGGCATTCCTTCCTTCTGTCTCACAGTTAACCTTTAAAACATAATTTTAAAAGTGTCAGGATATTTATCATGGATCCTTAAGCTTATTAATGAGTTAAAGATTTGTCAGCTATAATTCATTTAATCCGTAGAATTATGGATGAAATAGATAGCTCAACCTGCCCAGCTGGTTCATGCTCACTCTGAGATTAATGTTTATACTTCTTAGACTTGGTCATTACTTCATCAGCAAGAGGCAGTGGGAACCCAAACAAAACCAAGCAAAAGAAAAAAGTCATCTAACAAAAAACAGTACTCATAACGACCTTCATTTCATCTTCAAGTAGCAAAGACGTGATGTTTTGTTAGACTATGAAAAGGATTTCAAAGTCTGCCTACATGAAAATAAGAAAGACCTGTGTCCTATGAACTGATCCTGAAAACATATACTTTGGACTGCAAAGAGATCCAACCAGTCTACCTAAAGGAGATCAGTCCTGGGTATTCTTTGGAAGCACTGATGCTAAAGCTGAAACTCCAATACTTTGGCCAACTCATGCGACAAGTTGACTCATTGGAAAAGACTCTGATGCTGGGAGAGATTGGGGGCAGGAGGAGAGGGGGACGACGGAGGGTGAGATGGCTAGATGGCATCATCGACTTGATGGACATGAGTTTGGGTAAATTCCGGGAGCTGGTGATGGACAGGGAGGCCTGGCGTGCTGCGGTTCATGAGGTTGCAAGAGTTGGACATGACTGAGCGACTGAACTGAACTGAAAACATATACACTTTTGTGCATTTTTCCTTCATTAAAATAAGATTTATAAATATTATATCACATAATGCTAGAAAGATCTGATGACAAAAAATTTCCAACATTAAAATAAAATACCTCTAGATTTCTCACATTTCTGGGTCTCCAAAAACTAAAAATTCCTTAATATACATTTATAACACTATACTCTGTAGAATTATACTTGCAGGACAAATGTTAGAAGTAATTCATACCATGATATGTTACATATATAATGCCAATGATTTTTAGTGTTTATTTTCACTAAAAGGAATTATCTATAGGTTGGCACAAAGGTAGACCTTAGGAACAAAGACTTTTTAAACTTTCAGGTTATTTTATTTCTTCATAAATTATTATGACTACAGTGTACTAGATGATACCCAAGTGACCTAAAAGAGGTGCTTCCCTAAGCACTTAGAGAGTACTATACTTTAGCAGTGGGAATATCTGACATTTTATGTTTAATCAATTACAACAGAGTGCTTTTTATATTCGCTGCTGATTTTGCTCAATATTCTTAGGATACTACTTAAATCTCAAAGGAATGAATGCCATCCACCGGAAATCATTAAACTACTTAATCTAAAAGGATTTAACACCACTGAGTAATTAGAAACATGGTCTATCTACACAAGTACACCTTGTCAAGGCAGTTTAGTGAAAGACTGGTTTCACTTCTTAGTATGTTCCAAGTTGGTACTTGGTACGAATATCAGAATGATGTTTGAAATTTAGTCTAGAAACTTATAACCTCCAGTTATTTTTTGTAAAGTTGTTGTTGTTCAATTGCTAAATTGTGTCTGATTCTTTAAGATCCCATGTACTGCAGCACACCAGACTTCTTTGTCCTTCACTATCTCTCAGAATTGGCTCAAATTCATGTCCATGAAGTCGATGATGCCATCCAACTATCTCATCCTCAATCACCCCCTTATCCTCCTGCCTTCAATCTTTCCTAACATCATGGTCTTTTCCAGTGAGTCAGGTCTTTGTGTAAGGTGGCCAAAGTATTGGAGCTTCAGCTTCAGGATCAGTCCTTTCAATGAATATTCAGGGTTGATTTCCTTTAGGATTGACTACTTTGATATCTTTGCTGTCCAAGGGACTCTCAAGTGTCTTCTCCAGCACCACTGTTTGAAAGTATCAATTCTTCAGTGCTCAGCCTTATTTATGGTCCAGCTCTCACATCCATACATGACTACTGGAAAAACCATACCTTTGACTAAAAGAACTTTTGCCAGCAAAGTGATATCTTTGCTTTTTAATATACTGTCAAGGTTTGTCATAGCTTTTCTACCAAGAAGCAAGCATCTTTTAATTTCATGGCAGAAGTCACCATCCACGATGATTTTGGAGCCCAAGAAAATAAAATCTGTCACTGCTCCCACTTTCCTTTTCTGTTCAGTTCAGTCGCGCAGTCGTGTCCGACTCTTTGCGACCCCATGAATCGCAGCACGCCAGGCCTCCCTGTCCATCACCAACTCCCGCAGTTCACTCAGACTCACGTCCATTGAGTCTGTGATGCCATCCAGCCATCTCATCCTCGGTCGTCCCTTTCTCCTCCTGCCCCCAATCCCTCCCAGCATCAGGGGCTTTTCCAATGAGTCAACTCTTCGCATAAGGTGCCCAAAGTACTGGAGCTTCAGTTTTAGCATCATTCCTTCCAAAGAAATCCCAGGGTTGATCTCCTTCAGAATGGACTGGTTGGATCTCCTTGCAGTCCAAGGGACTCTCAAGAGTCTTCTCCAACACCACAGTTCAAAAGCATCAATTCTTCTGCGCTCAGCCTTCTTCACAGTCCAACTCTCACATCCATACATGACCACAGGAAAAACCATAGCCTTGACTAGACGGACCTTAGTCGGCAAAGTAATGTCTCTGCTTTTGAATATACTATCTAGGTTGGTCATAACTTTTCTTCCAAGGAGTAAGCGCCTTTTAATTTCATGGCTGCAGTCACCATCTGCAGTGATTTTGGAGCCCAAAAAATTGATCTCCTTCAGAATGGACTGGTTGGATCTCCTTGCAGTCCAAGGGACTCTCAAGAGTCTTCTCCAACACCACAGTTCAAAAGCATCAATTCTTCTGCGCTCAGCTTTCCTCACAGTCCAACTCTCACATCCATACATGACCACAGGAAAAACCATAGCCTTGACTAGACGGACCTTAGTCGGCAAAGTCATGAAGTGATGGGACCAGATGCCACAATGTTAGTTTTTTGAATGTTGAGTTTCAAGTCAGCTTTTTCACTCTTCTCTTTTACCCTCATCAAGAGGCTCTTTAGTTCCTCTTCTCTTTGTGCCATTAGAGCATATCATCTGCATATCTGAGATTGCTGTTTCTCCCAGAAAGCTTGATTTTATAAAGTAGGTCATAATTTTTTTCCAGATTTTTTAGCCAGTTATTACTTTGTCTTTGAAATAATTTTATTCAACATTGTTGTATTTTTTTTCCCCTGAACTGGTTTTAACATGTTATTCTATAGCTGTTTGAGAGCAGTTAAACTAAAATTTTCTCCAGGAATGGATGATAACAATTTTAATACTATCATGAGAGGAGAAGGGGACAACAGAGGATGAGATGGCTGGATGGCATCACTGACTCAATGGACATGAGTCTGAGTGAACTCCGGAAGTTGGTGATGGACAGGGAGGCCTGGCGTGCTGCGATTCATGGGTTGCAAAGAGTTGGACACAACTGAGTGTCTGAACTGAACTGAGAAGATATAATGATTCCAGGGTATCAGTCAACAAGGCCAACCTCCCTCTAATTCTACTATAAGAATGAAATTCATTTAAATGAGTGTGTTCTGGGAAAAACTTGGTAGAATCATTCTAAAATACTTTTAGTATAAGAAAGCACATATACTTATCAATTTCCTAGTTACCAAAGTCCCTGGTGGCTCAGAGGTTAAAGCGTCTGCCTCCAATGCGGAGACCCGGGTTCGATCCCTGGGTCGGGAAGATCCCCTGGAGAAGGAAATGGCAACCCACTCCAGTATTCTTGCCTGGAGAATGTCATGGACAGAGGAGCCTGGTGGGCTGCAGTCCACGGGGTCACAAAGAGTCGGACACGACTGAGTGACTTTACTTACTTACTAAAGACCCAGATTAAAAGGATTTGTTTCAGTTGAGGGATTTTTCAAGGTTATGATATTGCCCACACTGGTGGCTCAGAGGTTAAAGCGTCTGCCTCCAATGCGGGAGACCCGGGTTCGATCCCTGGGTCGGGAAGATCCCCTGGAGAAGGAAATGGCAACCCACTCCAGTATTCTTGCCTGGAGAATGTCATGGACAGAGGAGCCTGGTGGGCTGCAGTCCACGGGGTCACAAAGAGTCGGACACGACTGAGTGACTTTACTTACTTACTAAAGACCCAGATTAAAAGGATTTGTTTCAGTTGAGGGATTTTTCAAGGTTATGATATTGCCCACGAAACATCAAAACATGAGATACACAAGACTCTGAAAAAAATTCAGTAACTTTCATTTCTACATTCAGTAGTGAGTTTCTGGGAAATAAGTGAATGTCCTTGATAGCATACTATGGTTATTTTCTGCTGCTCTAGGCATTTTGCTGAACACTGTTTTTGCCTATATGGGCATGTAGTCATAAACAGTGCCAGGGAATGGTGAAATGTGTACATGAACTTATTTGGTCTTATTTACAGTAAGAATTCAGAAAACATAGGACTCATGATTCAAATGAAAGCTCATTGCTTTTTATGTGTTTAAATAATTGAATGTGGTTGTTTTAAAAATTAGAGTGGAATAAATTTGGAGCAAAAACATTTTTTGACTTATGAGTAATGCTTGATTTTACTTGAAACTAAATTATTAGATTTGAAATACAGTGTACTATGGAATTCCAGTTTATTATTTCTTCAGAGAAATGTATTTCCATTTTAATAAGAAAATCAATGAATTTGAGTCATGGAATTTTAACATCATTAAAGTAAAAAATGTATTATGGTTCATAATCCCAGTTTTCACACATGAAGCTATAATAATTATTAAAAAATACAAATATTCAGTGAAAGGACAAGGTCCTTGTGATGGAAATGTATGTTATGATTCATTACTGGGAGACAACACAAAATGTAAAACATACCTCATCAACTGAGTCTTTAATACATATATTATTAGAAAAAGTTAAGAATTTTTTTGTCACATTCATTGCATAGCCGTAAGTCTGATTTCAGTAGACACAAAAAATGGTCTCAGATGAGGTCCCAAAGTTCATGCTGAGAACAATGCTTATGAACCTTTATTTGCCTGTTCAAATTGTTCCTGAGCCTGTTAATCACAAACTGAAGTGAATATTTTATATTAAATAGGAATGCTAATGCTTTAAAGGACTATGCCATTTGACTATATATCCCTTGTCTGTCACATAGTAGGATGCTCACCTGATCAATAGCTAATTTTATGCATGTGTCCTTAAGTATTTACTATTCATATCCTTACATTATCTTATTAGTTATGTAAAATGCCTTGGCACATTATGCATTAGATAAAAAACCAGAATTGTGAAAATCCTTTTATATAATAAATTTGGTCATTTTTATATCTATAACTTAGCTACCATAATTTGACAAGACATAAAGAACTGCTTCTGCTGCTGCTACTAAGTCGCTTCAATCACGTCCGACTCTGTGCGACCCCATAGACAGCAGCCCACCAGGCTCCTTGGTCTCTAGGATATTCCAGGCAAGAACACTGGAGTGAGTTGCCATTTCCTTCTCCAATGCATGAAAGTGAAAAGTGAAAGTGAAGTCGCTCAGTCATGCCTGACTCTCTTAGCAACCCCATGGACTGCAGCCCACCAGGCTCCTCCGTCCATGGGATTTTCCAGGCAAGAGTACTGGAGTGGAGTGCCATTGCCTTCTGGACATGGAACAACCGACTGGTTCCAAATAGGAAAAGGAGTACGTCAAGGCTGTATATTGTCACCCTGCTTCTTTAACTTCTATGCAGAGTACATCATGAGAAATCCTGGGCTGGAAGAAGCACAAGCTGGAATCAAGATTGCTGGAAGAAATATCAATCACCTCAGATATGCAGATGACACCACTCTTATGGCAGAAAGTGAAGAGGAGCTAAAAAGCCTCTTGATGAAAGTGAGAGTGACAAAGTTGGCTTAAAGCTCAACATTCAGAAAACGAAGATCATGGCATCTGGTCCCATCACTTCATGGGAAATAGATGGGGAAACAGTAGAAACAGTGTCAGACTTTATTTTTAGGGGCTCCAAAACCACTGCTGATGGTGATTGCAGCCATGAAATTAAAAGACACTTACTCTTTGGAAGAAAAGTTATGACCAACCTAGATAGCATATTGAAAAGTAGTGACAGTACTTTGCCAACAAAGGTCCATCTAGTCAAGGTTATGGTTTTTCCAGTGGTCATGTATGGATGTGAGAGCTGGACTGTAAAGAGAGCTGAGCACCGAAGAATTGATGCTTTTGAACTGTGGTGTTGGAGAAGACTCTTGAGAGTCCCTTGGACTGCAAGGAGATCCAACCAGTCCATTCTAAAGATCAGCCCTGGGATTTCTTTGGAAGGAATGATGCTAAAGTGAAACTCCAGTACTTTGGCCACCTCATGAGAAGAGTTGACTCATTGGAAAAGACCCTGATGCTGGGAGGGATTGGGGGCAGGAGGAAAAGGGGATGACAGAGCATGAGATGGCTAGATGGCATCACCAGCTCGATGGACATGAGTTTGAGTGAACTCTGGGAGATGGTGATGGACAGGGGGCCTGGCGTGCTGTGATTCATGGTGTCGCAAAGAGTTGGACGCGACTGGGCAACTGAACTGAACTGAACTGAATGATATATCCCTGCCATGTACAGCTAGCCAGAGGTTTTGGCAGCCATATTGTCATCCCCACATATATATTAGGAGAAACTATGTTAATGACCTGTTTTCCACTGCTGCTGCTAAGTCGCTTCAGTCATGTCCAATTCTGTGAGACCCCAGAGATGGAAGCCCACCAGGCTCCCCCATCCCTGGGATTCTCCAGGCAAGAACACTGGAGTGGGTGTTTTCCAACTGATGGGCAGTAATTCCTATAAACCAAAGTAATTTCTAAATAGGCTTGGTGTTTATTAGTTAATACAGTAATGGAAAATATAAGTAGGTTTAGGGTTTTTAAGACTCATATCCCTGGTGATGAGAACTCAATACAAATACAGAGTGAAACTTATTAAACTCGTAAAATTTAAACATGAAATAAACTGATGTATTATCTTGCTTGATTTGTATTGATCATCATTTTAGTAAAGAAGTATAATGCTTTTAGTGTTTTGACACTTCACCACTCTTACATTCCTCACAGAGTTTTGTTTCTCATATAATATGGTCATTGTAACTCAACACAATAAAATGTAGTCATTAAGGTGAGGACAAAAGATTACACAATTTTTACCATAACTGTAAGTAACAGTATCCTGAAATTTAGAAAGAGAGCTAAGAAAGAGTCTGTCAACCTCAGACTATGTCAGTGAGAGAGTAAATTAACCTTCTTAGCCTCAATTCCATTATGTACTGAGAAGGATTAGGAAAGATATTTCTAATATTTATACTCTAAACATCTCTGGCATTTAACACATTTATTATGATTACCATTATCTATTATTACCATTATTACTATTTTCATCATTTTTTTAAACTAAAAGCTTTAAGAATTTATATATATATGAAGGCAATGGCATCCCACTCCAGTACTCTTGCCTGGAAAATCCCATGGACGGAGGAGCCTGGTGGGCTGCAGTCCATGGGGTTGTTAAGAGTCGGGCACGACTGAGCGACTTCACTTTCACCTTTCACTTTCATGCATTGGAGAAGGAAATGGCAACCCACTCCAGTGTTCTTGCCTGGAGAATCCCAGGGATGGGGGAGCCTGTCTATGGGCTGCTGTCTATGGGGTCGCACAGAGTTGGACACGACTGAAGCAACTTAGCAGTAGCAGTATATATTTATATATATACACACACACACACACACACACACACACACACACTTTCTCTGCTGGAAGTTGGTATTTAGTCGTATGTTATACATGCTAAAATGTGCCACACTACAAGACCAAAAATGTTAGAACATAGTAGGTAGGTAAACTTCCAAGTTTTTTTCTAAAACTTTTGTACTTTTAAAAACAATTTTTACACCCTTGAAGTACGTAGAATGAAAGTTGTGTTACATGTTGGTTCTCAAACATTTCAGCAGCATACTTCTTTTCTAAAAAGTAAAAAGTAGAGGTGGAACATCATTTTAGAAGCATTATGTTTTATGTTATGCATGTGTGTGTGTTACAATAAAGGCCTGCCAGTTACTAACTGAAAGACTGGATAATTCAGTGCCGGAGATTCAGATTCTTCATTTGTAAGATGACGTAAATAATGGTTTACTCGTGGTGTAGCTGTGAAGATTCAATGAGACAATGCTTGTGTAGGTTTTACTACTCAACATAATAGCAATAATTACAAATGAAATAGGTGATTTCCTTCTGGTGAAACATACATAGTGGGTGTTAGTCACTCAGTCGAGTCCGACTCTCTGTGACCCTATGGACTGTAGCCTGCCAGGCTCCTCTGTCCATGGGATTCTCCAGGCAAGAATACTGGAGTGGGTTACCATTTTCTCCTCCACGGGTCCTTTCTGACCCAGAGAATGAAGCTGGGTCCACCACATTGAGGGCAGATTCTTTACCATCTGAGCCACCAGGGAAACCTAAAAACATACATTGAAGTGACCAAAGTCCTGCTCTCTTAAGCTTTATTCTTGTTCCCTTCTGGGCATCACTGATGGTTCAGAAGATGCATTCTAAATACTTTCTCCTCCTCATTCCTGCATTAAATAGAGGTTTTATCTACAATCAGGAAACAGTGGTTCAGATAAATGATAAGTATTTTCCTTATGATATGCAAGATTTTCCCCTACTGTCTCATTAAGACATAGAATCAGGATCATTTCCTTGATTGCAAAAGCCCACGTTAGAGCAGCTTCAGGTTACAGCTCAACACTCAAAATGACTCCTGTCTCATAGGTAACGACTGATAATGATGAGTGGTATTTTAACTCTAAATCCTAACAAGTACTAAGGGGTGGAGGCTAACATTTGCTATGGGACTCCATGGAGCATCAGAAAGCCCAGGATTGTCTGCTCCCATTTTTCAATCTTAGGAACTAACCCAAGTTTCTTAGGGTGAAAAGAAACCTGGGTTTGGGATAGCTAACAAGTTCCTGTTCTTCATTGTCTGAAAGCATTCCTTCTTATTATCTGAAAGACTAGCAACCAGAATGATATCCAGGGTTAAAGTGCTCACATGTTAACTGAGGGAATAAAACATGGGAAAGTTTTATGTGACAACCTGGGCATTATACTAGGCAAATGAAAATTACTGTGTCTAGCATTGTGGATGAAGCTGTAGGTCACCCACAAAGCTAGACATAGAGGCTGGGATGGATATAGCTTGATTCCATCAAGATGGTCTACAGGTGAGCGAGGAAACTTTTTCTGGAATGGCAGAGGTGACTGAGTCGTATATACTTCTCATCTTTCAAATCGGCTACTCTGGACCCAATCCCATCTTTTCCAAAACTGACACATGCAACTGTCATTCCAATAACCCAGAAAACCTCAACCAATTATGGCTACAGGCATTTTCAATCTATATCCATTTTAGATGCAGCTATTTGAATATGCCTCATTTTGCTCCAGAGATGCATGAAAGATGAGCTGTCTTTCTCCTAGACCCCAACAGATAATTGAGAAGCAGGAATAAACAAATTACAAAAATACTTCCATTTGGGGAGAGAGGTGGACAAAAGAATATTGCATCACTGGTCTATGCCATTCAGAAACCAAGTTAGACAAATGTTATCAGCCCTACCCATTCTAAGAACATGAAATATTTTTTGGTAAGGATCTAGTTCTATGATCTCAGCTCTAATTTTTGTTTTTTAATTTCTTTATTGTTGTCTCCAGAATGCAGCCCCCCACCAACTGGCAGATAATTGCTTTACAATTTTGTGTTGGTTTCTTCCATAAAACAATGTGAATCAGCCATAAGTATACATATGTCTGTTCCCTCTTGAACCTCCCTTCCACCCTCCAAACTCATCCTACTCCTCTAGACTGTCACAGAACATTGGGTTGAAATTTCCAACTTTTGATAACCTCTCACTTCTACTAGATTTGAGGATTTTTCCTAGTCTAGTTTTGATAAGGGAAACATAAGGGCTCAAGGGTCTCTTCTCCTTTAACTGCCTCAGTCAGTCCCCTTTCTTCTATGCAGACAGTGCTTTTGCTAGTATAACTCTGTTAAAAACTTGTGATTTCCAATAATAATAATTATTATTTTTATTATTATTATTTTTACTTTACAATACTGTATTGGCTTTGGCATACGTTGACATGAATCCACCACAGGTGTACATGAGTTCCCAACCTTGAACCCCCTCGCACCACCCTCCCCATACCATCTCTCTGGGTCATCCCAGTGCACCAGCCCCAAGCATCCTGTATTCTGTATTGAACCTAGACTAGCGATTTGTTTCTTACATGATAGTATACATGTTTCAATGTCATTCTCCCAAATCATCCCACTCTCGCCCTCTCCCACAGAGCCCAAAAGTTTATTCTTTACATCTGTCTCTCTTTTGCTGTCTCACATACTGGGTTATCATTACCATCTTTCTGAATTCCACATATATGTGTTAGTATACTGTATTGGTGTTTTTATTTCTGGCTTACTTCACTCTGTATAATCGGCTCCAGTTTCATCCATCTCATTAGAACTGATTCAAATGTATTCTTTTTAATGGCTGAGTAATACTCCATTGTGTATATGTACCACAGCTTTCTTATCTATTCACCTGCTGATGGACATCTAGGTTGCTTCCATGTCCTGGCTATTATATACAGTGCTGCAATGAACATTGGGGTACACGTGTCTCTTTCAATTCTGGTTTCCTCGGTGTGTATGCCCAGCAGTGGGATCGCTGGATCATAAGGCAGTTCTATTTGCAATTTTTTAAGGAATCTCCACACTGTTCTCCATAGTGGCTGTACTAGCTTGCATTCCCACCAACAGTGTAAGAGGGTTCCCTTTTCTCCACACCCTCTCCAGCATTTATTGCTTGTAGACTTTTGGATCATAGCCATTTTGACTGGTGTGAAATGGTACCTCATTGTGGTCTTGATTTGCATTTCTCTGATAATGAGTGATGTTGAGCACCTTTCATGTGTTTGTTAGCCATCCATATGTCTTCTTTGGAGAACTGTCTATTTAGTTCTTTGGCCCATTTTTTGATTGGGTCATTTATTTTTCTGGAATTGAGCTGCATAAGTTGATTGTATATTTTTGAGGTTAGTTGTTTGTCAGTTGCTTCATTTGCTATTATTTTCTCCCATTCAGAAGGCTGTCTTTTCACCTTGCTTATAGTTTCCTTTGTTGTGCAGAAGCTTTTAATTTTAATTAGATCCCATTTGTTTATTTTTGCTTTTATTTCCAGTATTCTGGGAGGTGGATCATAGAAGATCCTGCTGTGATGTATGTTGGAGAGTGTTTTGCCTATTTTGTTTACCAAAAGCAATACTCTCAATCCCATCTACTTTGATGAGGCATTGTCACGTTGCTGGAAAGGTCTTAGAAATTCTTAGAAACACTTTTTTCTAGTTGAAAAGGTCAATAAACACTATCTGAATTCTTTCAGATGTCTTTAAAAAGGAGTCTACAGTCATATCCCTGATTTAGTCACTGCCCCAGATCTTGTTTATCTGAAGAGTATTTTATCATTTGAAGAAGATATGTGTATATAACAGTTTTTATTTTCCAACCCAGCTTCAGGCAAGTTGGGCAATATTCTTTTGTCCACTGCACTCCCCAAATGAGAGTCCTTATGTAGTTTGTCTGTTCTTCTTTGGTTAGCTGCTGACTGAAGTAAGGGGGACAACTGAGCAAGGGTTTCACATGCTCCAGTAAGCTAATTCTGGCCTTGTTCACATGGTAATGTCACGGTTCCAAGAGAGGAGAGAAAGGAACAAGGTGTCAGAACTTGTGCCTGGTCACTTCTTCCACATTCTAATAGAAGGAATATCATATTATTACATAATCCTCTTTTTTACTTTTATGATATAAATATTTAATCATAATTAAAAGAGTTGACTCATTGGAAACGACCCTGATGCTGGGAAAGATTGGGGGCAGGAGGAGAAGGGGATGACAGAGGATGAGATGGTTGGATGGCATCACCAACTCGATGACTTGGGTTTGGGTGGACTCCAGGAGTTGGTAATGGACAGGGAGGCCTGGCGTGTTGCCGTTCATGGGGTCTCAGAGTCAGACATGACTGAGCGACTGAACTGAACTGAGGCATTAGAAATGGCAAAAACAAAATATCACATGCAGAAAAATAGTTAAAATTAGACCCTTCTAAGACACTAATAACTGTGACTTTTAGACTACTGGGGTCAAAAGAAATTTTCAAAGAGCAAAAATAAATAAAAGAAAAATCTCCAAAGAAATATTATCAGAATGGCTTCAGATTTTGATATCCGAAGCACATCTTTATACTGAATGAGCTTCAGAAAACATTTTCAAGAGATAACAGCAATGTGTAGAACAGTATGTATAGTTAGCCACTATTATGTCAAGAAAAAATACAGTCACATCTGCATATATGCATGAAGACAAATATGCATACATATATATGCATAAACACGTGTGTTATACACATATGCATATACATTTCTATTTCTTATTTCTATATCTCCAAAATAATTTTTAAAATATTGGTAAAACTGGTAACCTCTGAGGAAAAATATGGGTGCCTGTGGACTAAAGATTGAAGGAGCACATTTTAAACTATAAACTTTTTATACTCTTTGCTCTAGTACCATGTCTAATTGCTAACTCAAAAATCAATACAAAAATAAATAACTTGCAGCAAAATTAGAAAATTATACAAAATTGTAACTCTGCTGGAGAACTGAGTCCTCACTCTGTTCTGCAATTTGTCTGCTGGTTTAGCTGCAGTTAAAATGACATGACCACTTTACGGGCCTCAGTTTTCTCATCTGAGGTCCAATAATATTTCACCTAATAATTATGTCTCCTGCACTAGCAAGCAGGTTCTTTACCACTCCAGACACTAACCAGAGGTGGACAGAGTGAATGATTGAATGCAAATTGTCTCAATTATTACTAGAAAAAAATTCCCAAGGGTCTGACATTTTAGGCAGAGTTTGAAGCTTGTTAAGCTGTTAATATACAACTGTGCTCTCTTAGAAGTGCAGTATATCAAAAAGCTCACCCTGTTTGAACAGTCAAGAAAGTAAGGTTCTCACTTAGACAGAAGCTGTTATTTGTATATCTCATCTCCTCTCCCCCAGTGACTGTGGCGATACATATTTAGTCCTGAAGTTATTTGTTATTAGATTCCAGACATCATTATTCCAATTAGCATCCTTATCTCCAGAGAATAAGGGACAGGCTGACTCATACTGTTACAATTTACAACCTGAAAAATTTCAGATTCTGAAGAGAAAACCTAAACCAATTTGTCAAAAGAAAATCTGATTTGTTTGTTAGAGCTGGAAATCATTATCTTATATATTTATAATAGACATCTATTTCTGACTCAAACTGAAAATGTATAATCCACCAGAATTTGATTGTATGGAGGATTAAGAAACATTTATCATTTTTAACTAATTAATCAATAAAAAATATATGTTTCAAGAAATAGATCTAAAAACTAATTAAATACTCATATGTTCTGTAACAGCTTTTCTGTGGGTGACATTTGTGATAATTAGTTTTTCATTTCATATAATTTTGCAAAAATTTATGAAAGCTACATTCAAAAGTTATAGTGTTACAGGGAAATAACCTTGAAATTGAAAACTGTCATTAATTCTAAGGTTGAAAAAGTTTTGTAGAGTTGGTATTAAACCATCTCAAGTTTTCTGTATATTTCAGTAGAGGAGAAATCCATACTATAAACTTTCCCAAGCTGACATTAAAATAGAAGAAGAACTAAAAATGTACATGCACATTCATTCATTTATTCAAAAGCTCCTTAGTTAAGTACAGGCACTATATTCAGTGTGTGGGATTTTAAAATACAGATTACACATTAATTTTTCTTCAGTCTTGATATATCTATATATATATGAACTGAAATAAATATAAGCCAAATTTTTAGCTTTAAAAAATGTTTTTTTAAATCATGCAAATCTAAACTGCATATCCAAGATAAGTCAACAAATTTGCTTAGGGAAAAAACTATTGAACACCACTACTGATATATTGCTAACTAGACTGGTAAAATTCAAATCCATTCCTTAGTCTATTTTCCAGCAAGTCATTCATTAAAATCTTCATTTCAGAACTGTTTTAGACACTGGACATACAGCAGTAAGCAAAATGAACACAAGTTGCCATCTTCATCTAATTTCCTATCAAACTTCAAGACAGAGTCAATAAAGTAATAAAATTGAAAACATAGGGCTTCCTTGGCTAGGTGAACTTGCACATTGCCCAGAACTAGTTCAGTTCAGTCGCTCAGTCGTGTCCAACTCTTTGCGGCCCCATGAATCGCAGCACGCCAGGCTTCCCTGTCTATCACCAACTCCCGGAGTTCACTCAGACTCACGTCCATTGAGTCCGTGATGCCATCCAGCCATCTCATCCTCCGTCGTCCCCTTCTCCTCCTGCCCCCAATCCCTCCCAGCATCAGGGTCTTTTCCAATGAGTCAACTCTTCGCATGAAGTGGCCAAAGTACTGGAGTTTCAGCTTTAGCATCATTCCTTCCAAAGAAATCCCAGGGTTGATCTCCTTCAGAATGGACTGGTTGGATTTCCTTGCAGTCCAAGGGACTCTCAAGAGTCTTCTCCAACACCACAGTTCAAAAGCATCAATTCTTCGGCGCTCAGCCTTCTTCACAGTCCAACTCTCACATCCATACATGACCACAGGAAAAACCATAGCCTTGACTAGATGGACCTTAGTTGGCAAAGTAATGTCTCTGCTTTTGAATATACTATCTAGGTTGGTCATAACTTTTCTACCAAGGAGTAAGTGTCTTTTAATTTCATGGCTGCAGTCACCGTCTGCAATGATTTTGGAGCCCAAAAAAATAAAGTCTGACACTGTTTCTACTGTTTCCCCATCTATTTCCCATGAAGTCATGGGACCAGATGCCATGATCTTCATTTTCTGAATGTTGAGCTTTAAGCCAACTTTTTCACTCTCCTCTTTCACTTTCATCAAGAGGCTTTTTAGTTCTTCATTTTCTGCCATAAGGGTGGTGTCATCTTCATATGGAGGTTATTGATATTTCTCCTGGCAATCTTGATTCCAGCTTGTGTTTCTTCCAGTCCAGCGTTTCTCATGATGTAATCTGCATAGAAGTCAAATAAGCAGGGTGACAATATACAGCCTTGATGTACTCCTTTTCCTATTTGGAACCACTCTGTTGTTCCAGAACTAAGAGGAGGATAAATTAAAGGTCAATGTGCTTTGTCTGGGCTATCAGTAAGCTGCAGGTTACAGTTAAGCAATTGCTATGATCATCAGAGACCTCCCAGGTGGTTCCTTGGTAAAGAATCTGCCTGCCTTCTTGGTAAAGAAGCAGGAGATGTGGATTTGATCACTGGGTTGAGGTCTCCTGGAGAAGGAAATGACAAACCACTCCAGTGTTCTTGCCTGGAGAATTCCATGGACGGAGAATCTTGGCAGGCTCCAGTCCATGAAGTCACACAGAGTCAGACAGAACTTAGTGACTAAAAAAACATGATCACCAAAACTTCATACCATTGCCACCTCACTCATTCTCAGCTCTCCAAATCCCTTTATCTGAAGTAGTACTGTTCATCCCCACCACTCATCCCTGCTTTGCCCCACCTGTTGTCATTTACTGTTCAGTTGCTCAGGCATGTCCGACCAGAGACTTCATGGACAGCAGCATGTCATGCTTCCCTGTCCTTCACCATCTCCCAGAGCTTGCTCAAACTCATGTCCATTAAGTTGGTGATGCCATCCAATCATCCCGTCCTCTGTCATTCCCTTCTCCTCCTGCCTTCAATCCTTCCCAGCATCAGGGTCTTTTCTAATTATTCTGTTCTTTCCATCAGGTGGCCGAAGTATTGGATCATCAGTCCTTTCAATGAACATTCAAGATTGATCTTTAGGATTGCCTGGTTTGATCTCTTTGCAGTCCAAGGAACTCAGGACTCTTCAATACCACAGTTCAAAAGCACCAGTTCTTCAGTACTCAACCTTCTTTATGGTCCAACTCTTACAACCATTCATGCCAACTGGAAAAACCACGGCTTTGACTATAGGGCCTTTGTTCCACCTAGGTCCTCTTTTAATCACAAGCCCCTGTCTACATCCTTTACTGGATATAAACTTTCACAATCCATCCTTATCTTTTTGTTGTTTCTGTTCAGTTTCTCAGTCCTGTCAGTTCAGTTCAGTTCAGTCGCTCAGTCATGCCCGACTCTTTGTGACCCCATGAATGGCAGCACACCAGGCCTCCCTGTCCATCACCAACTCCCGGAGTTCACTCAGACTCATGTCCATCGAATCTGTGATGCCATCCAGCCATCTCATCCTCGGTCCTCCCCTTCTCCTCCTGTCAGGCTATCCTTATCTTGAATCCTTAGTTAATCTCCATCTCTCCCAAAGAAAAGGCAAACTCTATGAGGTCAAGGTCCTTATCTCTCTTGTTCACTGTTGCCAAGCACACTCGCTGACATATAACAGAATCTCAGTAAACGATGAATGAAACAAACTATGAAACATTTAAGAGATATACATAATAGATGGTGTAGAGGCCTGCAGGTAGTGAGTGAACTCAGCTGACATACAGAGAACAGATAAATCTGGTTATTGTTAATGCAATGGAAAGGGAGATTATAATCTTTTGCCAAGAAAACATTTTGAACCCATAATAGTTTCTGCATAAGATCCAACGTGATTAGGCATCCTACATTTAATTTCTGTGAGATTCTGCCTTTCTTGCTCCACATACATCTCTACATTAAATTTCTTATCTTTAGCAACCTGAATAAGTCTCCCTCTGAGTAGAATCTTCTAAGCAATCTACTGGCAATATACCTTACTTCATTCATACATTGCTCCTTAAGAGACCAGTGTCACATCTGTGACACAGGTTAACTTTCAAAAATCCTCCCTTCAGAGAACTGGCATCATTTTCTTAACAGTGTTAAACCAGTAAGAAATGAAATTATTCTAGTCATGTGAAAAAGTCTATCCTAGCTTAGTAATTCAAAATCAGTTCAAGCTATGTTGATTACCTTGTGTGTGATCTGGAGACATCAGAATATTTCCTGATAGTAAAGTTATCAACATCATAAAACCACAATATCCAAGGTGGGCTGCAGTCATCAGCAAGAAAAAGCAATTTAATGACATATAAAAAGATTTTTGGCTGAATTGAGTTATTCTCGTCTGACAGCCAGTTTCAGTTATGAGGTTTAAACTCTAAGGAATTTGAAGACTTATTATTTTAGAGATTACCTACACCCTCAGTGGCCACAGAGTAGCTGAAGATTACTCCATTTTAGAGATAACACATTTTAATTTTTATATTCAGCCACTAGAAATGGAGTATTTTATCAAGTGCTCTACATTCTAGTGGAACTTCTTAGCATCTACTGCACTGAGAGCTAAACAGTCCACTCACAAAACACTGAAGCTATTTTTGGATTTACATACACTTCACAAAAATTTGCCCTAAGTTCATTTCTTAAGAATGATTGGAGGATTTGTGAAACTTGTAACTTGCATATAATTTCACAGATTAATTTTTATAAGCAAATAGTGTAGATAAATAAAATTGGGTTAGTATTTTCATTTCTAAAACTTACAAACCTTTCATAAATAACTGAAAAACTCTCGATTGAACAGTCTTTATTTCTGGAGACCGGCATCATGCAAAAATAAATGGTAAGCTGTTGGACATGTTGATTCTAATTGGGGCAGACGTGGAGGCTGTAACTGGGAAAATAAGACTTCTTTTTCAAATGTGGGTTTGCCAGGGGGATCGTCTTCCTCTAGAAGGACAAGAAGCAATGTCTTCATAATCTCCCACACTGGTACTTGCACTGGTCCTTCCTAAAGTCACTATTGATGCCTCTTATCTATCTCAGACTAATTTTTCTATTGGGTTCTAGAGTCAATCCACTCTTGCCTTCTTAGAAACATTGATTTTGCAATAATATTCTCCTCTATGAAATTTTCCTCTCAAAATCCTCATCCTTAAAGAACTTATATTTGATCTTAACAACAACAGACTGGTTCCAAATAGGAAAAGGAGTACGTCAAGGCTGTATATTGTCACCCTGCTTCTTTAACTTCTATGCAGAGTACATCATGAGAAATCCTGGGTTGGAAGAAGCACAAGCTGGAATCAAGATTGCTGGGAGAAATATCAATAACCTCAGATATGCAGATGACACCACCCTTATGGCAGAAAGTGAAGAGAAACTAAAAAGCCTCTTGATGAAAGTGAAAGAGGAGAGTGAAAAAGTTGGCTTAAAGTTCAACATTCAGAAAGCGAAGATCATGTCATCTGGTCCCATCACTTCATGGGAAATAGATGGGGAAACAGTAGAAACAGTGTCAGACTTTATCTTTTGGGGCTCCAAAATCATTGCAGACGGTGACTGCAGCCATGAAATTAAAACACGCTTACTCCTTGGTAGAAAAGTTATGACCAACCTAGATTGCATATTCAAAAGCAGAGACATTACTTTGCCGACTAAGGGCCATCTAGTCAAGGCTATGGTTTTTCCAGTGGTCATGTATGGATGAGAGAGTTGGACTGTGAGGAGAGCTGAGTGCCAAAGAATTGATGCTTTTGAAGTGTGGTGTTGGTGATAAGACTCTTGAGAGTCCCTTGGACTGCAAGGAGATCCAGCCAGTCCATTCTGAAGGAGATTAGCCCTGGGATTTCTTTGGAAGGAATGATGCTAAAGCTGAAACTCCAGTACTTTGGCCACCTCATGAGAAGAGTTGACTCATTGGAAAAGACTCTGATGCTGGGAAGGATTGGGGGCAGGAGGAAAAGGGGACAACAGAGGATGAGATGGCTGCATGGCATTACCGACTCGATGGATGTGACTTTGAGTGAACTCTGGGAGATGGTGATGGACAGGGAGGCGGGGCGTGCTGCAATGCATGGTGTTGCAAAAGTTGGACACGACTGAGCGACTGAACTGAATGGAACAGAATTAAACCAGTAACATTTTGAATCATTTTAGAAATGTAAAATGACTTAACTATAAGTATCTTTGTATGAATAACCAGCAGTATCTTCCAACCTAAAAATGAACAAAATCCCCACTGGTCCAGGATATACAAACAGTATACACTAGAAAATGTTTAATAGCCAGTTTTCCAGGGGGTTTGGGAAGAGGATGCTAGCTTATAGCATTTTTCAAAATTCATGATATAAATGTTCTCACTCTGATTGATTTCAAGTTATTACTAAACTAAACATGGAATTGGAATGAAATGCACAAGAGCACACTGTTAGTGCTTCCACCATATAAACATCGTAGATATAAATAATCTGAAGGGTATATATTACAGAAGAATTGTGTTCCCCCAAAATCATATATTGAAGTCTTAATCCCTGAAAAGATGGTAAGATAAGTACATGCACCTGATCTTTTAAGGGAGGTCACCATTACCTTCATTACCTCCACCATAATTTGGCCTAGGACTGAGCAACTGAACTGAAATGAAATATCAGGGAGGGAACACAGCTCCACCTATCAACAGAAAATTGGATTAAAGATATACTGAGCATGGCCTCACCCATCAGAACAAGACCCAATTTCCCTCTATGTCAGTCTCTCCCATCAGGAAGCTTCCATAAGCCTCTTATCCTTCACCATCAGAGGGCAGATAGACTGAAAACCACAATCACAGAAAACTAATCAATCTAATCAAATGGACCACAGCCTTGTCTAACTCAATGAAACTATGAGCCATGCCCTGTAGGGCCACCCAAGATGGACGAGTCATGGTGGAGAGTTTTGACAAAATGTGGTCCACTGGAGAAGAGAAAGGCAAACCACTTCAGCATTCCTGCCTTAAGACTCCATGAACAGTATGAAAAGGCAAAAAGAAAGGAAGCTTCCATAAGCCTCTTATCCTTCACCATCAGAGGGCAGATAGACTGAAAACCACAATCACAGAAAACTAATCAATCTAATCAAATGGACCACAGCCTTGTCTAACTCAATGAAACTATGAGCCATGCCCTGTAGGGCCACCCAAGATGGACGAGTCATGGTGGAGAGTTTTGACAAAATGTGGTCCACTGGAGAAGAGAAAGGCAAACCACTTCAGCATTCCTGCCTTAAGACTCCATGAACAGTATGAAAAGGCAAAAAGATAGGACACTGAAAGATGAACTCCCCAGGCCGGTAGGTGCCCATTGTGAATCAATATGCCCAATTTCTCCAGATCAGTGGAGAAAGAATGAAGAGATGGAGCCAAAGCAAAAACAACACCCAGTTGTGGATGTGACTGGTGATGGAAGCAAGGTCTGATGCTGTAAAGAGCAATATTGCATAGGAACCTAGAATGCTAGGTTTGTGAATCAAAGCAAATTGGAAGTGGTCAAACAGGAGATGGCAAGAGTGAACATCAACATTTTAGGAATCAGAGAACTAAAATGGACTGGAATGGATGAATTTAACTCAGATGGCCATTATATCTACTACTGTGGTCAAGAATCTCTTGGAAGAAATGAAGTAGCCTTCATAGTCTACAAGAGAGTCTGAAATGCAGTGCTTGGATGCAATCTCAAAAATGACACAATGATCTCTGTTCATCTCCAAGGCAAACCATTCAATATCACAGTTATCCAAATCTATGCCCCAACCAGTAATGCTGAA
>SJXQ01009819.1:0-10123 GCA_006408695.1 Aepyceros melampus | reverse complement strand
TACAAAAGATATGAAGGAGTCTATGCTGATATTATCAGATAATCAGCTCTCTACATCATTCTATACAAACTCTTTAGTGGTTAGTTTAAATGTTTGCTATCAGTATAATTATTTTGATTATCAATAGCAGGGGTCAACACACACTTTTTCTGTAAAGAGGTAATATATTAATAATTTAGAATTTGCAGACATAGTGTCCCTGATGCAGTTATTCAGTTCTTCCTGTCTTTATTTTGGTTGCAGCTATGAACAACATGTAAATGAAAGGGCTTAGGTGTGTTCAATAAAACTTTTAACAAAAATAGGTGGTGGGCCAAAGACCTCCTGTCTTAAAATTTTCCTAAATATTGACCCATATATTATTTATTATTTAAAATAAGGTAGTATGACTAATAGGTCCATCTAGTCAAAGCTATGGTTTTAACAGTAGTCATTTATGGATGCAAGAGTTGGACTATAAAGAAAGCTGAGCGCTGAAAAATTGATGCTTTTGAACTATTGTGTTGGAGAAGACTTGTGAGAGTTCCTTGCACAGCAAACAGATCCAAACAGTCCATCCTAAAGGAAAGCATTCCTGAATCTTCATTGGAAGGGCTGATGTTGAAGCTGAAACTCCAATACTTTGGCCACCTGATGTGAAGAACTGACTCATTTGAAGAAACTCTGATGTTGGGAAAGAAGGAAGGTGGGAGGAGAAGGGGACAACAGTGGATGAGATGGTTGGGTGGCATTAATGAATCATAGGACATGAGTTTGAGTAAACTCCGGGAGTTGGTGATGGATAGGGAGGCCTGGCGTGCTGCAGTCCATGGTGTTGCAGAGTCAGACACAACTGAGTGACTGAACTGTTGATGACTAAAATGAGAAAATTCCTGAGAGAGGTAAGATTTTAAAATTTGATTCCAACATTTTTTAGATGCATACAAATGATGATAATCTTATAAGATTTTTCCAGAGGAAAAGATAAAGTAATATTTCCACAAGAGAAAAACAATTACAGGTACCTCAGAATGTTGTTGGCAGATTCAGTGAGCCAATAGGAAGAAATTACTCTCTTCTAGAAAATCATTTTCTAGAATAAGTCTGTAATATAGTAATTGCTAAACAAAATTATCTCTACCCTCTTCTTTCTTGTCCTTTCTTCATTATTATCAAAATTATTAATAGTATTACAAAGAGTTTGAATATGTATATGTTTATAATCTTTCAAAAATATTTAAGTAAATATTTATATTTTATTTCCAACCTGCTAGTGTATATGGTTATTTGATTTTATAAAAATGCCAAATAGAATCAAATTTCTCTAATAATATTCATTTCTGTTATCTTGTAAGAGTGAACATTTCAGAAATCCACATTATTCTTGAGATTTATTTTCTCAAACAAAATGACTTATGTTGTAACACTTTATACTTCATCAAATACATATGAATAAAAAACAATTTACAGAAAATTCTGAAGCAATAGTCAGCTTTATCAAATTTATTTGGTTCAATGTTTGGAGAAGTTTAGAAAATAATGAATAAAAAGGAATCATATAACTGTAGTGAAATAGTTTTGAGAGAATATTAATAAAGAAATCATTGACCAGAACTTTATTTTTTAATGCTACAGATATTTGCACTTATTTGAGAAAAAGATAACCTTTTGGATGGTATCCTTAAAGGCTTGCTTCACTTGCTGGTTCCTCAGTGTATATATAAATGGATTCATCATAGGAGCCACAGAAGTATTCAGAATTGCTACTCCTTTTGTCAAGGATGCATTTTCTTTTGCTGAAGGGTTGGCATACATGAATATGCAGCTTCCATAAGAGATGGAAATAACAATCATGTGAGAGGAGCATGTAGAAAATGCCTTTTTTCTCTGACTGGCAGATGGCAGTCTCAGAATTGTCTTGATGATAAACACGTAGGACAGAATTATTAATGCCAAAGTAAAAAGCAGAATCACTATTGCAGAGTAAAAACCAATCACTTCAAGGAGCCATGTGTCTGAGCAGGATAGTTGCAAGAGGGGGAAATAGTCACAAGCAAAGTGATCGTGATATTAGAATCACAGTAATCTAACTGGAGAAAAAGAATAACAGGTGGAAAGATGTTTAAGAACCCTGCCAGCCAAGCACAAAAGACAAGCAATACGCAGACTCTGTTGTTCATGATGGTTGTGTAATGCAGGGGTTTGCAGATAGCTACATAGCGATCATAGGACATGGCAGTTAGAAGATAAAATTCAGTGATACCCAAGAAAATGAAGAAAAACAACTGAGCTGTACAATTGTTGTATGAAATTGCTTTGTCCCTGGTGATAACTGTGCCCAGAAATCTAGGAATAGAGACAGTTGTAAAGGAAATTTCTAATATAGAGAAGTTCCTGAGGAAAAAATACATAGGTGTCTGCAGATGGGAGTCCACCAAGGTGAGAATGATGATGGTCAAATTTCCAGTGACACTTAATATATATGTGATGATTAAAAAGAAAAAAGTCACAATCTGAAGTTCTGGGTCATCTGATAGCCCCAGAAGAATGAATTCTTTGGGTCTTGTGTGGTTTTTCATTTCTGATTCTTTTCTCCCTCATTAGAATAGAAAATGTATGCTCTCCCTATTGGACACAAAAAATGTTAAAAGATATTTAAGGATAGAATACGAAAGTTTTAAAGCGTCCATCATGAAGACAGTGTTTGAAATTTAAAATCTCTGTTCCCATACAGTAACTTTCTCCAGTTTCCATTCAACCTTTCATTTAAGTAATAAATATTATCTGAAGTTAAATATTGAGTTCTCATCTTCAAATTTCTTTGGGTCTTGTGTGGTTTTTCATTTCTGATTCTTTTCTCCCTCATTAGAATAGAAAATGTATGCTCTCCCTATTGGACACAAAAAATCTTAAAAGATATTTGAGGATAGAATACGAAAGTTTTAAAGCGTCCATCATTGTTTGAAATTTAAAATCTCTTTTCCCATACAGTAACTTTCTCCAGTTTCCATTCAACCTTTCATTTAAGTAATAAATATTATCTGAAGTTAAATATTGAGTTCTCATCTTCAAAAATACACTCTCACAGGCCATGGATGAAATAAAAGTTACATGTTAACATTTAAACTGGGACACTTCTTCTACTGTTTTCTTTATTAAGACTTCAAATTATTCTTTAAAATATTTTAGCTTCTTTGGTAATAATATGATAATATTTAATTTATTCTTCTCCTTTCCTCAGTATTATAAAAACCAGTATGCTTTGTAGATAATCTAAAAACAGAGTTTATAAGCTTACAGAGGATATGTAGCCCTCTTCCACATTTATATTTTGAAAAACTGAGGCCCACTTTGTTTAGGAAACTTTCACAAGTTTAAATGACTAGTCTACATAGTAAATATCTCACTTTAGTGTATGTGTTTATCCATGGGAATATTTTTTTTTTTGGTATTCTCTGCTTTCTCATGGGTTTGGTTGATGCAACCCTTTCCCCCATCATTGTTTTCTTTTTCTGATAAAAGGCCAGAAGGACAAGAGAGTGTAACTTCTGCTACTAAAATAAATATTGTCTAGAAATAGTTTAGTTCATGCAATGAACACATCAGTTTTTTTGTTTGTTTGTTTTACAATATTGGTTTAGAAAGTGTCCAAGTAGATGGTCAAAATTTTTACTGGGAAGCAGATATTCCTTTACACAGGGAATGTCATTTTATATCTGTAACAGAAAACCATTTAACTTAAGAAAAGTTAATTTAAAACCCAAGACTTATCACTATGCTGGTTCTTTAGGACTCTATGAATAGTCTTCTTGTTAGTAAATAATCACATTTTAATATAAAAAAGGTTTTGAATTCAGAAACCCATAAACAAATACTATTTTAAAACATTTTCATGAGATGGAATTATATTATTATACTGGAAAATAACAAAGATACTTACTCCCTGGTTCTTCTTGATGATTTAGTCTCAAATTTTAAAGTCTAATTACTTCTGTACTTATGCAAATTCAGAGTTGGTGAATTGAGTTAGCAATTTATTTGGTTTCTTTTGTACTCTCAAATCAAGTATGGTGATTTAACTTGTCATGGCTCTCAAGGTTTATAGTTCTCATTATGGTTAGACTGGTAATATTTGACCCACAATATCCTTCATTCCTGCTGCTGTAACATTTGAGGAATATTTTCATTATAATGCAATGTATAGTTTCTCTTTATCTGTTACCCAAGTTCTATGTATAAACTTAATTACACCTGGGTAGACTCATCAAGTACTTTTTGCACTTGCTCCTTTTCATATAATATGAAACACTACTTACTAAGATATTGTCTTTGTATTAATACAAAGATTTTAAATGAATATTTTGTAATTGTATGATAATCTATCTATACAATTTAAGTAACATATTTATTAGGCTACAGAGCCTAACATTTTCTACAAATTCTGCTTTGAAAAACAGAAAATAGGAATGTTCTTCTCTATGTATGTCATACACATAGAACTGGATTTATTTTATCTGTCTCCTGTTAGCCCAAGGGAATCTAAGTAAAGAGAGGGCCAGTGAGGCATCATTAAAAGATACAGGTGAATCAGTTTTGTAAATATGGACAAAAAAAATGTAAAAATGCAAAATGACTGAGATATATGAGGCAACTTCAGAAACAGCATGTGATATTGAATGCATGAAAATTTAATTTAGATTTGACTTTTGTATGATTATGTTTAAGGATTCTATTTTTTTCTTCCAGAAATTCTGGACTTAAGAGAGTTAGTGTGCTTATATCTCTTGAATTTTGAGTTTACATCATAGAACAGAAAGTCTCTACAAATAGATTTGTATTTATACAACTCCAGAGAAGCAGTTGTTAAACATTTACCAGAAGTCGTTAATCCTTCTCATTTAGAACATTTGTCAGCCATGCAGTGGATTCTCAATAAATATTTTAAAATAAATAAACATATTTAAATAATTGATGTGCAGAGTCAATCCTTGTTAATCAACGGAACCTTAACAACTGATTGCAGCATGTATTATTGTTAAAGAATATGAGAAAGAAAATATGAAAAGAATCACTAGTTGAATACACAAATGAAGGTGAAGTCTCCACCATGGCAGATTTCAAGCTATCAGTGTATCCTTACTGAACTCAGAGGTGAGAAGAGACTTGCAACCGTTGGCTCCCAGGATATGGTCCAGGCAAGCTCTAGCACACTACTGCTGGGAGTGCATCAGTTCATCTACAAAGTAGATAAAGATCCATGCTTTCATGAAGTGAGGGTTGTAAGAGCATATAGAGAATAAATCTGAACATAATTGACCAGTAAACTATATAAATGGTATTTCATATGTTAATGAGTAGCTTGTAAAAGAAGAGAAAACTGAAAAATCGTGGAAGTGGGAAGATACTGTAATATTAAAAAATGTCATTGGGGTGGATGTTTGTCATTGAGGTGACATTTGAACAGAGGTCTAAAGGAGTGGAGGGTGCTAGACATGCAAATATCTGAGAAAGGAGACTTTCCAGCAAAAGAAATATTTAGTGTAAAACACTAAGGCCCTAGGAGGAAACGTGTTATTTGCAATGAATGGCATGTTTTTTCATCCTTTCCAATATTTTTATATATATTTATTTTTCTTATGATAGTTTCATGGATAGAACTTCCAGCAGAGTACTAAATGAAAGGAGTTATGGTGATAGGTCTCATTTTATAACTGATTTTATCAAGACTTGGCTACTATTTCAAACATTAAAATTGTTTGCTATCATTCTTAACATGAATATTATCAAATATACACTAAGATAGAGAACTGGAGAAATAAGTTTCATTTACAGATCAAGCAGACTCAATAAATGTGAGGACTTTTTAAATATTTGCATTAACTGTCTTTTTAAAACTTTTAAAGAATTTTATTGATATATTTTAAACCAGAACTGAAATAGAGTACTTTTTCATCCCTGTATATTTTCAGTATGAATTCCTAAAATACATGTTTGATTTTTGCTTAACCATGATGCAATTTTCAAGCTAGTAAAATTAACCAAAAATCTTTGGTATTATTTATCATCTTGCAATACTCAGAGGTACCCAGTTTTCCCAAAATATCATTTTTGTTAACTTGTTCAAATGAGTTACACAAGGAACATATAGCATATTTAGTTGTGATAATATTGTCAGTTTATTTATGCTACTGAAAAAAAAATTCTGTTGTATTTTACTAAGAGACTGTTAAAATTCATGACTGGTCATTGCATTTTGTTCAAGGATATGTGATTTTATTTTTTCAAACTTTGATTTTCATCTTTAATCCTTTAATGTAACTGATTCCACAAATAAGCTTTCTAAAGATAAATTACCTTTGGGATAAAATCATATGTAACATGAAATACTAATTATTATTATTTTAGTACTTTATCTTTTAATTTAGGGCTTAAATTGCTGATGATATTTAATTTCTTACATTATGTTTTGATATCAGGAATAAAAATCTCCAAAACTGAGTTAGAAATGTTTGTCTCATCTTTTCCTCTGAAAATATTTCATAAGATTATGCTAATTTACCTTCATAATAAAAAGAGCTGGAGTTAAATTTAAAACATGTCTATTATTGAATTTTCACATTTCAATCAAATTAGCCCGTATTAAATAAAGAAAATAGCATATGAGTTAATGTCTATGGCAAAAGTCTAAAACAAGGGTGGGTGAACTAAGGTTTATGGGCCAAATTAGATCCAGTTCCTATTTTTGTGAAAGAAAGCTGTGGTACATATACACAATGGAATATTACTCACCTATTAAAAAGAATACTTTTGAATCAGTTCTAATGAGGTGGATGAAACTCAAGCCTATTATACAGAGTGAAGTAAGCCAGAAAGAAAAACACCAATACAGTATACTAACACATATATATGGAATTTAGAAAGATGGTAACCATAACCCTGTATGCAAGACAGCAAAAAGAAACAGATGTATAGAACAGTCTTTTGGACTCTGAGGGAGGGGGCGATGGTGGGATGGTTTGAGAGATTGACACTGAAACATGTATATTATCATATGTGAAACGAATCACCCGTCCAGATTCAATGCGTGATACAGTGTGCTCAGGGCTAGTGCACTGGGATGACCCAGATGGAAGGGATGGGGAGGGAGTGGGAGGGGAGTTTAAGATGGGGAACACATGTACACCCATGGCTGATCCATGTCAATGTATGGCAAAATCAATACAATATTGTAAAGTAAAAAGAACAATAATAATAATGTAACATAGTATTACAAAGAAAAAAAAATATTGGACATGCCTGAGCCCTTCCATTCACACAATGCTTATAGCAGCATTTGTATTACAAAGATGGAGAATTGAATAGTTTCAAAAGGGACACTATGGTTTGCAAATTTTAAATTATTGATATATTGCCCTTTTACAGAAAAATTGTGTTTACCTCTGATATTGATAATCATTGTTTACATGCAGATTGTAAACATTTATACTAACCAATAAGGAGTTTGTACAGAGTTATGTGGAGAGCTACATTATCTGATAATATCAGCATGAACTCCTCTTTTGTAATTCATTTACAGTTCTTTTAATTCCCAGACTACAGTTTATGGTATCAAGCACTCACAATCATCAATCAAGTCTAAACTTCAGTATCTTTGTACAGAGTTATGTAAACAGGTACATTATCTGATAATATCAGCATAAACTCCTCTTTTGTAATTCATTTACAGTTGTTTTAATTCCCAGACTACAGTTTATGGTGTCAAGAACTGACAATCATCAATCAAGTCTAAACTTCAGTATCTTCAAATATTTCCAATTAAGATAAGAAATCATAAATGTTTCAGCATGAGGGGAGGAAATAGTAATTCCACAACTTTCCTACAAAGTGGAAATCTCTCCAGTATTTTTTAATAAGTTGTTTTATTTGTTTTTCAGTAAATTTTGGACTCGTGTCTCTGAATTGGTAATAGTACATTAATATCAGGAAGTATTTGGCTCTGCTGCTGCTGCTGCTAAGTCACTTCAGTCGTGTCCGACTCTGTGCGACCCATAGATGGTAGCCCACCAGGCTCCCCCGTCCCTGGGATTCTCCAGGCAAGAACACTGGAGTGGGTTGCCATTTCCTTCTCCAATGCATGAAAATGAGAAGTAAAAGTGAAGTCGCTCAGTCTGTCCGACTCTTAGCGAAACAATGGACTGCAGCCTACCAGGCTCCTCCGCCCATGGGATTTTCCAGGCAAGAGTACTGGAGTGGGGTGCCTTTGCCTTCTCCGTATTTGGCTCAGTGAAGTACAATTATACTCTTTCCGGATAAATGTTTTAAAAATGTAGGATGAGTTTTAGTATCCCTCATTATTATTTCAAGTTTTGACTTCACAGAAAACATAAAAAAATAAAATAAAATTTCAGTGTCAGAATAGCATCATCTTTTATGAACGTTTTATAAATTTTAATCAATACATTTTCCAAAGCAATGCAATCTTCTAGTGCTTAAAATATAGTGAACTTACAATTATTTTAGCCTCAATTAACTTTGCCAATGTGAGCTTCTTTATCCCTACTACTTAGGTTTGTCATTTAAGCAGATTATTGAATCTGTAAAATATTACCTCAAAATAGCCACAAATATGAGAAAGTCACAACAACTCTTAGCTGTTGATTATTGAAAAGACCAGTGTAACATCAATCATTTACTTAAATATACAACTGGCCACACAAAAAAAATGTAGTCATATATGGTATCTGGTAATATTCATTCTTCAACCTTTCTTTAAGAATTGTTACAGCATATATGTTAATTAAATATTTCCAAAAAGGGGGATATTTCACATATTTCCTAAATGTATATATTCATATTGATAAATTATATGGCACAAAAGATTTAAGCTGAGTAATGAGAAAAGTTTTTTGAGTTCTCAGAAAGTATAATCAGATTATGTTCTTAGTTGTATTGTTTTCATGTAACTACTAGGTAGGCCCCAATATGCAGAGAAGAGTATATGTAATAGTCTAATGAGATGAACAGATTATGCATATGGCCACTGTAGAGTAAATTAAAAATACTGCTTTACATGATTTAATATTTCCTGAAATTCTAGAAAGAGTGTTTTCTGGTGAAATCATAAAACACAGGTCTCTCTTGTGTGCTCTTACTCTGCCTCTTCTGTCTTTAATTTTTTAAGAAATATTGTCCAAAACATGGAATTAAAAACATTTCAAAGAAGAATTATGAGGTTATTTCATGGTTATAGAGTGGAAGGACTAGCCTGAAGGAAGGGAATTGTACGAGAGAAGGATGGGAATTTGAATGAGGAAAAAAATGTATCTAATATCCTTGGCAAGAACTGGCAATAAAAGTATGAGAAATGAAAAACAATTTTAGAGATACTATGTGAAAATAATTAGATTTTGAAGAACGTTAATGCGGCCATGATAGGGAAGTAGAGACGTGCATGCAAGCAAGACTGTCTGCTCGGGCAGGACGTGCTTGCAAGTGAGACGTTCTGCCAAGGAGTCTGGACACAGCCTTGAGATTTAAGGACTAGCCTGAAGGAAGGGAATTGTACGAGAGAAGGATGGGAATTTGAATGAGGAAAAAAATGTATCTAATATCCTTGGCAATAACTGGCAATAAAAGTATGAGAAATGAAAAACAATTTTAGAGATACTATGTGAAAATAATTAGATTTTGAAGAACGTTAATGCGGCCATGATAGGGAAGTAGAGACGTGCATGCAAGCAAGACTGTCTGCTCGGGCAGGACGTGCTTGCAAGTGAGACGTTCTGCCAAGGAGTCTGGACACAGCCTTGAGATTAATGGTCCCTTGCAAGCGAGGGAACATTCCCTTCTTGAGATAAGGAGGAAGAAAGTGCTCTTGACAGACTCTGCAGTAAACAGGAACTTCACTCCCCTTTGCTATGCGATAACATTTATGCACATGTGCTGTAATGAAAAGGCTTAGTTATGTAGTTTGGAATGCTGCCAGGGGGGCTTTATAAAAAATAAACCGCAGCTTGCCTGCGGGGTCTTTGTTCCTCTGGCCGGAGTTGTGTCTTTGTTTCTTTTTCATTTGTCTTGTCTCTGTGTCATTTCGCTCTTAACAGATTTATCAGTAATTTATAATAGTTACTCAGCAATAGTGTAT
>SJXQ01009818.1:110527-178807 GCA_006408695.1 Aepyceros melampus | reverse complement strand
TGTGGTCTCTCCATCCTATTCCTCCGCCATCTTGAAAACCCTCTTTTTTTCTTCTTTAAAGTATTGCTTTTCCTCCAGTTTTATGGAGATATATTAGCCATATAACATTGTATTAGTACAAAGTGTACAGCATAATGATTTATATATGTTTATATTGCAAAATAATTACCACAATAAGTTTAACATCTATCACCTCATGGTTTGAAATTTTTCTTCATATAAGGAGAACTCTATCTACTGTTAATAGCCTAACATATTAGAGATGATGGAATAAGAAGTCTTAACATAGATTTTAATATAATGAAGAAAACTGCAGATTTTGTCACTAGCTAATCTGATTAACTCTAAGCTAGGTAGCCCAGATATTTAGAGCTGTGTTTATCATTATTTAGAGACTTCCCTGGTGGCTCAGACGGTAAAGCATCTGTCTACAATGCGGGAAACCTGGGTTCAAGCCATGGGTTGGGAAGATCCCCTGGAGAAGGAAATGGCAATCCACTCCAGTACTATTGCCTGGAAAATCCCATAGACAGGGGAGCCTTTTAGGCTACAGTCTATGAGGTAGCAAAGAGTCAGACATGACTGAGCGACTTCACTTTCACTTCATCATTATTTAACTTAAATTTATCCTGCTTATTTAACTTATATGCAGGGTACATCATGAGAAATGCTGGACTGGATGAAGCACAAGCTGGAATCAAGATTGCCAGGAGAAATATCAATAACCTCAGATATGAAGATGACACTACCCTTATGGCAGAAAGCAATGAAGAACTAAAGAGCCTCTTCATGAAAGTGAAAGAGGAGAGTGAAAGAACTGGCTTAAAACTCAGTATTCAGAAAACTAAGATCATGGCATCTGGTCCCATCACTTATCATTATTTAACTTAAATTTATCCTGCTTATTTAACTTATATGCAGGGTACATCATGAGAAATGCTGGACTGGATGAAGCACAAGCTGGAATCAAGATTGCCAGGAGAAATATCAATAACCTCAGATATGAAGATGACACTACCCTTATGGCAGAAAGCAATGAAGAACTAAAGAGCCTCTTCATGAAAGTGAAAGAGGAGAGTGAAAGAACTGGCTTAAAACTCAGTATTCAGAAAACTAAGATCATGGCATCTGGTCCCATCACTTTATGGAAAATAGATGGAGGAATAGTGACAGACTTTATTTTCAGGGGCTCTGAAATCACTGCAGATGGTGAATGCAGCCATGAAATTAAAAGACACTTGCTCTTTGGAAAAAAAAAATTATAACCAACCTAGACAGCATATTAAAAAGCAGAGACATTACTTTGCCAACAGAAGTCCATCTAATCAAAGCTTTTTTTTTTTTGCTACTACAAAGGTTTTTGTAGTAGTCATGCATGGATGGGAGAGTTGGACTATAAAGAAAGCTGAGCCCAAAGAATTGATGTTTTTGAACTGTGGTGTTGGAGAAAACTCCTGAGAGTCCCTTAGACTGTGAGGAGCTCCAACCAATCCATCCTAAAGGAAATCAATCCTGAATATTCATTTGAAGGACTGATGCTGAAGCTGAAACTCCAATGATGTCAAGAACTGATTCAATGGAAAAGACCCTGATGCTGGGAAAGATTGAAGGGAGGAGGAGAAGGGGATGACAGAGGATAAGATGATTAGATGGCATCACCAACTCGATTGACATGAGTTTTTGTAACCCACTGGAGTTGGTGATGGACAGGGAAGCCTGGCGTGCTGCAGTCCATGGGATCACAAAGAGTTGGACACGACTGAGTGACTGAACTTATCATTGCAAAGCTCCTCAAGTGGTATATATGCTCTCAAGGTTTGTTGCTGTTTTTGTTCTTTTTTTCCTTTTCCTATATCAATGGTAGGCAGTGAAAGTATTTTGGTTACTTCAATGTTAGAATTTGTAGAATATTTAATAGTAAGGGTTTAGTGGAGAAACTATATGAAACACTATATGAGATACTGTTTCAGGAAATCTGGAGAGGTAATTACCATAACAATAAGCATCTTGAATTACTTACTCTACCTAATTTAATAAATTTCTAAATCTTTTCCTTTTTCAGATCATATTACATAATGTCTATTTTTCTTTAATAACTATTTTAGTGGCTTGTTTTGATTAAAAAAAAAAAGACCTATTTTATGCCTTGATGTACAGTCTCGAAAGAGTTAACATCTGGAGCTAAATGTCATATCCTCAGAAACATGTATCATGTATGGCTCTTTTATGTTCCTTATCCACTTATCAAACTGGGTTATATGGCCCTTGCTGCATCTGTTCTTTCCTGTGCAACTGTACTGTTTTATTTCCTATCCAGTTCAATTTTTTTCAATAAATATTTATTGAGTGCCCATTTATCATTCAAAGTTAATAATCTGGGACAAAGTGAGTAAAACTTAGTCAATGCCCATGAGAAAATTTTATTTTACTTTAGTTATTTTTGTTTTTTAAAGGTTTCATTTAATATTAGATCATAGTTGATTAACAATATTATGTTAGTTTCAGGCTTACAGTAAGGTGATCAAGTTATACACACACACACACACACACACACACACACACACATATGTATTCATTCTTTTTCAAATTCTTTCCCCATTTACATTATTATAGAATATTGAGCAGAGTTTCCAGTGCTATGTAGTATGTCCTTTTGGTTACCTATTTTAAATATAGTGGTGTGTACACATCAATTCCAAACTCCCAGTCTATCCCTAGCCCCTCAACTCTTCCCCTTTGGTTTGTTCTCTAAGTCTGTGGGTCTGTTTCTGTTTTGTAAATAAGTTCATTTGTATAATTATTTTTAGATGCTATATGTAAGCAATATCCTATGCTACTTGTCTTTCTTTGTTGGGACTTGCATCACTCAGTATGATGACATCCAGGTCCACTCATATTGCTGACATTATTTCATTCTTTTTAGTCGCTAAGTAATATTCCCTTCTATGGTCCCATCACTTCATGGGAAATAGATGGGGAAACAGTGGAAACAGTGTCAGACTTTATTTTTTGGGGCTCCAAAATCACTGCAGATTGTGACTGCAGCCATGAAATTAAAAAACACTTACTCCTTGGAAGAAAAGTTATGACCAATCTAGATAGCATATTGAAAAGCGGAGACATTACTTTGCCGACTAAGGTCCGTCTAGTCAAGGCTATGTTTTTTCCTGTGGTCATGTATGTATGTGAGAGTTGGACTGTGAAGAAGGCTGAGTGCCGAAGAATTGATGCTTTTTAACTGTGGTGTTGGAGAAAACTCTTTGAGAGTCCCTTGGACTGCAAGGAGATCCAACCAGTCCATTCTGAAGGAGAGTAGCCCTGGGATTTCTTTGGAAGGAATGATGCTAAAGCTGAAGCTCGAGTACTTTGGCCACCTCATGCGAAGAGTTGACTCATGGGAAAAGACTCTGATGCTGGGATGGATTGGGGGCAGGAGGAGAGGGGGAATGACAGAGATGAGATGGCTGGATGGCATCACTGACTTGACGGATGTGAGTCTGAGTGAACTCCGGGAGTTGTTGATGGACAGGGAGGCCTGGCGTGCTGCCATTCATGGGGTTGCAAAGAGTCGGACATGACTGAGCGACTGAACTGAACTGAACTGATACACCTACCACGTCTTCTGTTCCATTCATCTGTCAGTGAACATTTAGGTTGCCTCCATGTTTTGGCTATTGTGAACATTGGGGTACATGTATCCTTTGAAACCATGTTTTCTTCTGGTTATATGCCCATATATGCCCAGGAGTGGCATTGTTGTTTCCTGTGGTAGCTTTGTTTTTAGTTTTTTAGGGAACCTTTGTACTATTCTCCATAGTGGCTGTATGAATTTACATTCCCACCAACAGTGTAGGAGGGTTCACTTTTCTCTACACCCTCTGCAGTGTTTATTCTTTGTAGATTTTTTGATGATGGTCGATTCTTACTGGTGTGAGATGGTATCTCATTGTCATTTCAATTTGCATTTCTCTAATAATTAGCAATGAGGGAGACAAACAACGAAAAAGGTAATCAAAATCTAGAGTGATGAATTGAGATACATCTTTTCTGCTTTTATTTTCTTTGCTGCTATGGTACCTAGTTCACATGATCAGTACAAATTCATCAAATTATAATGCAATACTGTATCCATTCCTTTGGTAGGGACAGTAATGAATGAGATAAATATAGTCCCTAGTCTTTAGGATTTACCTAACTAGTGAATAAAACAGAATTAAAACAAACAACTCCAAATACTTAAATAGTTACAAATACTCTATATCTTATAAAATGAAGAAACCAACAGATATTAAATAAATGTTTAATTTTAAATCAATTAAATTTGACCAATAAAAAACAAAAGCTCACAAATAGCTGTTTATCTGTAATGTTATTTGTAACTGAGCTTTAGCCTGTAAAGTTAACACATTTGGCTAAAACACATTTTTCTCCTATTGAAAGCAGAAGTTTTTATTTAATGTTGATTATACTTCATGGGATAAAACTTGTAGGCTTTTTCCTATTAAAATTCTGATTAAATATTTCAACCCATTTTCTTAGTATAGAACCATCTCATTGGGTTTATAAATGTCATGACAAGTTCATCTTATTTCATATAGCACTTAGTTCTTCCCAAGTGCTCTGATGTTCTTGTGTAGTTTGTGAACGGTTTTATATAACATAAAGGAAAACTAGTAACTATAGTCAATTCCTGAGTTCCATGAATGGTGCATAGTAGGTTTTCAGTTACTGTGAAAAAAACTATGCCCACTTTATTTTGATTATTTCCCACTTTTCTTCTATCTCTTATATTTCTAAGAACAGTAGGCATATTTTAGAAATATTCTATTTAAAAATTTGTCAACAGTAGCTATCTTTTTTGCCTTGTAGTTTGTGTTATCAGTTTTTACGAATTCTCCATGCTTCTGGTGCTTGCTGTTTTAGAGGTAGCTGTGCTATCGTGCCATCATGGAAAGAGAATTGGATTCAGTTTACAAATCAATATTGTAGTTCTGATTCTGTTACTTACCAGCTGTGTGACTTCAGAGAAGCAATTCTCCGGGCTTCAGTTTCATCATTAATAATATGGGCATGGCTATACCTGCTGTGCTGAGTGTGTTTATATGAGACTTGGCTACCTATAAAGCCAGGTCATCAGTTTCTTTTTTTAAAATTACATTTCCTATCATGTCTTAAGAATGTTAATATTTGGTACCACATAAAAAGAGGAAAGAGTGGTATTCCTCTGTATGCTGGAGTGGGGCACATTTTAACTGATTTTTACTTTGTATATACATTTTGCAAAAGTTTATAAGAATTCTGTAGTGCTTATGAAGAAGTCATCTCAGAATTATTATTCCTGGGTGATGTGTGTGTGCTAAGTCGCTTCAGTTGTTTCCTACTCTGTGCGACCCCATGGACTGTAGCCCACCAGGCTCCTCTGTCCATGGGGTTCTCCAGGCAAGAATACTGGAGTGGGTTGCCTTGTTCTGCTCCAGGGATCTTCCCAATCCAGGGACTAATTCATGTCTTTTGCACTGGCAGGAGGGTTCTTTAATACTGGTGCCACCTTGGAAGCCCTGCGGGATAATCACGTCCTAAAAGTGCAAAGAGAAATGTTCATGAACATAGAGCTTCCTTTCTTCTTTTTGTCTCTCATTCACTTCCTCCTCCTCCTCTTCCTTATTTTCCCTCTCTTTCTCTTTTATCTTTCTTTGTTTCTCTCTTTTCTTTCTTAGCCTGTAAAGAAAGCCATTTTCTGCATAAGCATCCATGAGTTACCAAAATCAGTCTTATGCTCATGTTTCCAAAAGACAGCATTCCTTAGAAAGATTTCTCTCTAGCTATTAGCATTTAAACTCTTATTAATCTTAAAAATATAATGTCAAAGGGAATATCTATCATAACTGTGTTTTTAAATGAAAAAGATACAATATTTTTACAAGACTTTTGGGGCCGAGGGAAAAAATATCATGTTTATTCCATTACCTTAAACTACACAATTTTTGTAAATTTTGTGTTTCTTTATAGCACAAACATGCACATATACATATATGCATGTGAAATTTTAAATTATTTTAAGTATAATTTACATAAACATTTATATCTTGATTTAAAAAAAATTATATCCAAGAACAACTTTAATCTCCATAAGGGTTTCCCTTTCTTTCTTTTTTTTGGGGGGGGTTTCCCTTTCAACATGAGGTAATGTTGGAAAGATGAGCTGAAGCTGGATATTTGATAAAGTACTTTCCTAAGTTTAGGAGAGACACTTGACAGGGCACTGGCTTCTGCTAGTGATAAATATTTACCTCAAAATATGACTCTCTAACTCTGCACACTGTGATTATGGCTTAGTTAGACTGTGGTCTGTGTTGCCATCTGTGTGACCTAGATAACTTGATTTGCTTCCTACCTTGTTTTTCGCTCTGATTTTTCATTCTTCACAGTATTATTTTCCACAAAGCAACTTATGCTATTTTTCTAAAGTTTTATTGGACACTTTTCCCCCTACCCTCCTTCTGCTTAAAACTCTCTCATGGTTGGCATCCTAACTAGAATAAATTAAACAGTCATTTCTTTAGTTTGACATGAGTCAGCCATTTGTATTCTCTGGCATCATTTCATCACATTCTCAGCTATAACTCTACTTCTGCCACTCTGGCTTTTAATTTTTCTGCATGAACCCAACTTCCTCTCACCTCAGGCTGTTAACATTTGCTCTTCCTCCTGCCTTGAACCCTCTTCAGGAAGGTCTTCCCATGGTCTTCCTTGTCTTTTATTTCTCAGCATACAGGTAAATCTATCAGAAGTGTTTATTTGAAACACTTGATTTCTTTGAAACACTTGTTTCTTCGAAAACAATTGAAAAGTAATACCACCTTCATCTGCTACTCTTCCAAAGTATTGGTTTTCATTCTTTTTTGGCCCTGTTAAATTTTCGTTTCTTTGTTTTTCATGAAGAGACAAGTATCAGCTGATTCTTTAGAAAAACATATCATTCCAGATGAACTGAAATAATAATTAAGAAATAGGGACTCTGGACCCAGGCACAGGTTTTGCACTTTTTAGTTGTCTTCCCTAGACCAAATTATTTAACCTCCCTCTCATACATTTTCCTCCTCTGTGGTCATTGTAAAGACTGTAACTAACTTATTGAGTTACTATGAAAATAATACACTATTGAGACAGTGTTTGGGACATATAAGCACCCAATAAATGTTGATAATAATTATTGTTGCTTCCTATTACTTAGTTACACTCTCTAGAGTATAAAATCTATGAAGATAACCATCTTGTCTACTTCATCTCTATTGTGTCCCCAGTACCTACAAGAGGGACTGGTACATCATAGTTGCTCCACAAATATTTGTTGAATAAATGGAAAAAAAAAAAAAAAGATTGCATGATGTTTAGTATCTCAGATGTTCCTACTAACTTTTGAGAGAATCGACTGGATTATTTATGAATCAGTTTCTTTTTCTCTTATTCTGTGGGAATTCATCATTTAGTTACAATCTGTAAAACTGCTTGCATGCACGCTAAAGTCGCTTCAGTCGTGTCTACTCTCTGCAACCCTATGGACTGTAGCCCACCAGGCTCCTCTGTCCATGGGATTCTCCAGGTAAGAATACTGGAGTGGGTGCCATTCCCTCCTCCAGGGAAATCTTCCCGACTCAGGCATCAAACCGCGTCTCTTATGTCTCCTGCATTGGCAGGTGGGTTCTTTACCACTAGTGCCACCTAGGAAGCTCGTAAAATTGTTTGGTGCTCTTTTTGATTTGTTTTTATTGAAGTATAATTGCTTTACAACGTTGTGTTAGTTTCTGCTGTACAACAAAGTGAACCAGATATATGTGTACATATATACATCCCCTCCCTCTTGAACCTCCGTCCCAGAGGAATGGTGTCATCACAGAGCACTGAGCTGAGCTCCCTGCTACATAGCAGCTTCCCATTAGCTATCTATTTTGCACATAGCAGTGTATATATCAGTTCTCCTCTCTTAATTTGCCCCACCCTCTCCTTCCCACTATGCATCTTCAAGTTCTATTTGTTGATTCAGGTTCTTTGATGTATCACAACTGGTTATTTACTGTGTTGTTTGATAACTGACCCTTGCAGTTTGCTTCACAGTGTGGTTTTAGCACTGGCTTCCGCAATTCCTGGTACTATTGGCTCCACTGCATATACGTAGAATAATGTCAAGTCTTGAAGTTTTTCCTATGTAAAATGATGGTAAAAATTTTTACATAAGACTTATTGAGAAAACTGTCTTCATCACAGCGATTGATGTTTCTCTAAGGAGGGTTGAATAAATCATTTCAGACAGAAAAAAATATACGACTCTTAAAAATCTACTGTGAAAGGGATATGAGCGCTTTTTAAAATTACCCAAACTAGTGCTTACATCTTCTCAGGAAATTCTTTCCTTTGCCTGGAGGTGGTTTTGGCATATCCTTTATCAAGAAAGTATTTGTTTAGTAGACCACCCTCTATGTGCATATGCTCAGAGGCCCCAAAGAGGATTTTTTTTTTTAAATTCAGAGGGATCATGGATATTTTGAGATGCAGAATCTTTTGCTAGAGTGGGGTGACCACTTTTCCCTTAAGAACCATTTATCTCCTTCCACTCTCAAGTCTAACACTTCTTGTATGGGACTTAAATCCTTTCTAATGCAATTTAAGCAGATTTCCTGAGGTGTATCTTACTAGGGATGAAGAGCAGGTGGCCACAATTTTCTATATAATAAATCTCTGCACGCTTTAAGTTTGGTTTTTAATTTGCCACTCTTTTTCTAAGCAAACTGTGACTACATTGTTACTTCCTCCCTCTGGTCTTCTGCCCCAGCAGTCCCAACCTTTTCGGTGCCAGGGACCAGGACAATTTTCCCACGGACTGGGGATGGAGGGCTGACGGTGTCAGAATGATTCAAGGGCATTGCATTTTTGTGCACCTTATTTCTATCATTGTTGCATTGTGGTATGTGATGAAATGATTATACAGCTCACGATGGTGCACAACCCGTGGGAGCCCTGAGCTTGTGGTCCTATAACTAGAGAGTCCATCTGCGGCGATGGGGGAGAGGGGCAGTCCCTCCCCAACGCCAGCGTCACTACGTCTCTTCCACTTCAGATCTTCAGGCATTAGATTCTCTTAAGCAGATGCCCTGCGTTTGCAGTCCGTGGTAGAGTCTGCACTCCTCTGACCACCTAGTGCCATGGCTGATCCGACAGGAGCCGGCGTTCAGGCAGCCACGTGAGAGGTGCGGAGCCGCTGTAGATACAGAGGAAGCTTCGCTTGCTTCATCACCGCTTATCTCCAGCCACGCGGCCAGGTACTGTCGGGCCACGGGCCAGTACTGGTCTGCGATCTGGGATTGCGAACCCTCCTTATACTTCCTGTAGACCTGTGTTTTTCACCTACTAATTTAACTAATTTACCTACTAGTTTGATCCTCATACATTGCCAGTCAAATTTACTACTGTGCCCAACAGCTATAGTATTCACATTATATGTGGGTACACACAGAACTTTTCCAAAATCGGCCATACATGCTTTATGACAAAACGAAGTTTTAACCCATTTCAGAAGATTAAAAGTTCACGAATGTATATCCTCTGCTGCTGCTGCTGCTGCTGCTTAGTCACTTCAGTCATGTCTGACTCCGTGTGACCCCATGGACTGCAGCCTGCCAGGCTCCTCTGTTGATGGAATTCTCCAGATAAGAGTATTACAGTGGGTTGCCATGCCTTTCTCCAGGGACTCTTCCCAACCCAGGGATCGAACCTGGGTATCCTGCGTTGCAGGCAGATTCTTTATCACTGAGTCATCAGGGAAGTTCCACATATCCTCTATTACATAATTAATCTAGAAATCAAGCACCAAAAAGCTAATTAGAAAATAAATCCCTAATCTCCAACATTTTGAAACTGTGATAAAAGGCTAACACTGAAGGTTAAATAAAATCACAATGAAAATTAGACAGAAAATGAACCGATGGATAGAACTTTCAGAATGTTGTCAAATAAGAGAAGAAAAGTGTAAGTAAAATGGTAAGAACAAGGAAATATACCATATCTATTCACTTTTGCAACACCTCCCCTCTCTCAAAAACAAAAACAAAAATAAAAAAACACCAAATCAGAAACAGTAAGTCACAAACATGCTATTAGCTGTCCATAGAAGATGTGTAGAAATAAGATCGCCTAGAGGAACAGAGAGCAGAGGAGGAGTGCTCTCTCACTCCTCTGAGTGAGACTTTTTGTACAATTTTGACTATTCAAGCCAAGTCATTATTATTATTATTTTTTAGAAATTAAGTCAACAAGGGATTACAAACAGAAACAGATGAATCAGATTGTGTTTCAAATGTATAAATTAGTCACATCTGTAAAGGATGAAGGAAAGACTTGCCCAAGTAACACTAGAGCAAATATTTTTACTATGTACCATTGAGCTAAAAAAAGAAAAAGAATCAAACTGTAAACAATATCAAATTTTTAAATAGAGATATGGGTTAGGGATTCTCAAGTTAAATACGTACTCTAAGGTGGAACATATATTCTTATGTAGAAGGAGCCAGCTTTTTCACTGTTAGAAAAGGGGATTAGAAATATGCAAAGTCTAAATAAGTCTTGTGACAGCTAATTGAAAATTTAAGTATCCAAATGAATTCATGCTTAGATCGTTAGGTAGATAGAATGATATAAAGAGAACAATTTTAAATTCTAAATTCCATTCTCTCGCATAGGACATCCAAGCTCATTGGAAACAAGGCTGACTCCAGGGCTAGGCCTGGCAGAATGCATGATGAATGTAGTACGTCTTGCTTTATCAGAAAACAAGGAGGCATTTAAAATTAAGGAAGCATGTCAAAAAGCACAGAAGCGAGTTCAAGAGCCACCATTGATCAAATCAAGATCAAAAGAAATAGGTATATTAGTGGATCATTACTCAGAATAAAAATAGTATAAGCCCATATTAATATAAAAGTGAATAACTAAATCAAATGTAGAGAAAGAAATATTCTCCTTACAATAGAATGCCAATTATTAATTGCAGAAGAAATGATGGGACAAAAAACCCATCAGGATTGGCAACCATTATTGCAATACTGGGCAAGTATTGCTAAAACTAGAAAGTGAGAGTTTGATGAGAAAAAAGATATCCAAGTAATTTCAAAATCACCCTCTGACAGGATATATATTAATTAAAAAAAAGAAAAAAAACATATTGTTATGATGGGAAAACTTGACCAATGTCACCTTAACCAAGTGATCAAATGTAATATCACCAGCCATAGGACAAATGGTGCGACACACGCCCCCTGACATGTTGTGGTCAAGGCACAACATCACTTCCATGGTTGGTATTCCTGCTAAAAATGCATAAAATGAATCTAATTATGACAAAATTATAGACAGACCTAAATTATGGAACATTCTGTGAATTGTGTTTATCTCTTAAAAAATATCAAGGTCATGAAAGACAAAACGTGACCAAAGTATTTTTCCAGCTATAAGGAGACTAAGGATCTATAACCATTAAATGCAATACTATTTTTATATAAAGGAAATTAATGGGTTAATTGTCAAAATTTGAATACTATTTGTAGGGTGAATCATTGTACTATATCAGTTACACTGTATAATTTGATGTCCAGTGGTTTTATAAAAGAATGTATTTTGCAATTAAAATATGTAGGGAGAAAGGGCATGACGTCTACAGATTGGACTCAAGGTTTCTTACTTTGGGTCTCTCTCTATTTTTCTTACTTTCTCTTCTGATAAAACTAATGTGGTAGAATATTAACATGGGGAGAATGTGAATGAGGTATATATGAAACTTTATATTACTACTTAAGATTGTTTCAAAATAAAAGTAAGAAATATATATATTTCATACCTCTTATAATAAGCAGAATCTGTTGTCACCCCTCCCTATATTCCAAAGGGAGTTTGCTGCTGCTGCTAAGTCACTTCAGTTGTGTCCAACTCTGTGCGACCCCATAGATGGCAGCCCACCAGGCTCCCTTGTCCCTGGGATTCTCCAGGCAAGAACACTGGAGTGGGTTGCCATTTCCTTCTCCAATGCATGAAAGTGAAAAGTGAAAGTGAAGTTGCTCAGTCATGTCAGACTTAGCGACCCCATGGACTGCAGCCTACCAGGCTCCTCCGTCCATGGGATTTTCCAGGTGAGAGTACTGCAGTGGGGTGCCATTTTACATGTAAATGTAAAGGGGGAAGCAATAACATTATATAAAAAAAGAGAGTGTGGGGTGCCATTTTACATGTAAATGTAAAAGAGAAAGCAATAACATTATTAAAAAAAGAGAGAGAGAGTGATTTGCTATAAAAGATAAGATAATTATGACCTCTGGAGATATAAGGGGTAGTAATCTGGATTCAAAAGAGGGGAGTTCTGAAGTCAGAAGATCTCTGTTTCTTGTCCAAGGAGTTGTGTGCATGGATGTTCAATTTGTGGTAATTATTTGTTCTACATGCTTTTGCTCAGCATAAATTTTTGTATGTGTTCTGCAATTCACATTTGAAACTAGGTAAACAAACAAAAAGAAAAGAAGATAAAGACAGCATTTCGCATTTGATGCCAGCAGTACTGAAGCCGTGGATGGTTCAGAAGCAGTCACCAATACTGCATCCTTACCGTCCACTTCATCCAGATGAATGCTCACATCTGAAAGCAACATGAGCTGAGCCCAAGAGCAAATGTTTAGGGAAGCTTGCAACAGGGCTATGCCTTGTCATTTTTTTGGATCCATAGTCACAAATAAACAATCTCTATTAATCTTTTAAGAGCCCAGTATTGCGTGCTTGAATCAGTTGGTTGCCTAAGAGGATCAGAAAGGCTTTGAACAAACTATTCCCCATGCTCCTTTTCTTTGAGAAATGAGAGGAGTAAGACTGCATTTCTGAACCCATGTTTTCCTGGTTCCTTCCTCTATGTCTTTTCTATCCCAACAAACCAAAAGTTTGTTAAGTTGGCTTAAAGCTCAACATTCAGAAAACTAATTTCATGGCATCTAGTCCCATACTTGATGGTAAATAGATGGGGAAATAGTAGAAACAGTGACAGACTATTTTTGGGCTCCAAAATCACTGCAGATGGTGACTGCAGCCATGAAACTAAAAGACACATGTTCCTTGGAAGAAATGTTATGACCAACCTAGACAGCATATTAAGAAGCAGAGACATTCCTTTGCCAGCAAAGGTCCATCTAGTCAAAGGAATGGTTTTTCCAGTAGTCATGTATGGATGTGAGAGTTGGGCTATAAAGAAAGCTTAGTACAAATAATTGATACTTTTGAACTGTGGTGTTGGGGAAGACTCTTGAGAGACCCTTGGACTGCAAGGAAATCCAACCAGTCCATCCTAAAGGAAATCAGTCCTAAATGTTCTTTGGAAGGACCGATGCTGAAGCTGGGGCTCCAATACTTCGGCCACCTGATGGGAAGAATTGACTTATTTGAAAAGACCCTGATGCTGGGAAAGACTGAAGGTGGGAGGAGAAGGGGATGACAGAGGATGAGATGGTTGGATGGCATCACTGACTTGATGGACATGAGTTTGAGTAAACTCTGGGAATTGGTGATGGACAGGGAAGCCTGGCATTTTGCAATCCATGGAGTCATAGAGCCAGACACGACTGAGCAACTGAACTGACAGATTTTTCACTATTAATGCTCAGTGAAAAGGCAAAAAAAAAAAAATTGTGCACACACGTATATGTATATACACAGCTAACCCTTGATCAGAATGGCATGTGTCCACTTGTATGTGGATTTTTTCAATAAATAAACACAGTACCACATGATCCATTGTGGTTGAATCTGAGGATTTGGAACTACAGTGGGATGATTATGGAACTTGAGCATATATGGATTCTGGGATCCATGGTGGGTCTTGGAACCAGTCCCCCACAGACACCAAGGGAGGAATATGGGAGTCTCTGTGTATACAATTTTGTAATGCTACTCATATTAGGATGACTATGCAACCCAAAGTATCCAGAAATTCCTGTTTGTATGTTGTGCAGTGGCTTCTAACCAATTTAGTGTTTGTCATTATGAAAGTACCCCAATCTATGGAAACTTGTGGCTCCTTCCTTCTATCCTTATGTCTTTAGTTATGGAAAATCTTTTCTGCCAGTTATCTAGTCAATCTCATTGATACTTGCTCTGTAAATAGTTGCAATTTTGGTGTGTGCATGGGAGGAGTGAACTCAGGGTATACTTCCCCCAACACCATATACTCGAGATACATTAAAAAATATGTACTTTTAATGATATGACTTGAAGGCTAGAATTTGCTTCAGTTAAATATGAGCGGGAAAAGATGATGGGAGGAGTGATGAAACAAAACGTGCATGAGTTGATAACTGGTGAAGCTGGATAATGACTATATTGAAGTTCATAGTATTTTGTCTATTTTGTATATTTGGAAATTTCCAATAGTATCACTTAAGAATCATAGATTGCAATTGTCATTGAAAATGGTATTTATTTATTCTTTTAAATTGCTTTCCTCTGAGTATTTTTAAAATTTATTTATTTTTCAGTTAAAGGTAATTGCTTTACAGAATTTTGTTGTTTTCTGTCAAACCTCAACATGAATCAGCCATCAGTTCAGTTCAGTTCAGTTGCTCAGTCATGTCTGACTCTTTGCGACCCCATGAATTGCAGCACGCCAGGCCTCCCGTCCATCACCAACTCCTGGAGTTCACTCAGATTCACGTCCATTGAGTCCGTGATGCCATCCAGCCATCTCATCCTTGGTTGTCCCTTTCTCCTTCTGCCCCCAGTCCCTCCCAGCATCAGGGTCTTTTCCAATGAGTCAACTCTTCGCATGAGGTGGCCAAAGTACTGGAGCTTCAGCTTTAGCATCATTCCTTCCAAAGAAATCCCAGGGTTGATCTCCTTCAGAATGGACTGGTTGGATCTCCTTGTAGTCCAAGGGACTCTCAAGAGTCTTCTCCAACACCACACTTCAAAAGCATCAATTCTTCTGCACTCAGCCTTCTTCACAGTCCAACTTTCACAACCATACATGACCACAGGAAAAACCATAGCCTTGACTAGACAGACCTTAGTCGGCAAAGTAATGAATCTGCTTTTCAATATGCTATCTAGGTTGGTCAATACTTTTCTTCCAAGGAGTAAGCATCTTCTAATTTCATGGCTGCAGTCACCATCTGCAGTGGTTTTGGAGCCCAAGAATATAAAGTCTGACACTGTTTCTACTGTTTCCCCATCTATTTCCCATGAAGTGATGGGACCAGATGCCATGATCTTCGTTTTCTGAATGTTGAGCTTTAAGCTAACTTTTTCACTCTCCTCTTTTACTTTCATCAAGAGGCTTTTTAGCTCCTCTTCACTTTCTGCCATAAGGGGGGTGTCATCTGCATATCTGAGGTTATTGATATTTCTCCCGGCAATCTTGATTCCAGCTTGTGTTTCTTCCAGTCCAGCGTTTCTACTGATGTACTCTGCATAGAAGTTAAATAAGCAGGGTGACAATATACAGCCTTGACATACTCCTTTCCCTATTTGGAACCAGTCTGTTGGACATATATCCCCTCTCTTTTGAACCTCCCTGCCATATCTGCCCCCTCATCCCACCCCTCTAGGTTGATACAGAACCCATGTTTGAGTTTCCTGAGACACACGGCAAATTCCCATTGGCTATCTATTTTACATATGGTAATGTAAGTTTCCATGTTCTCTCAACATATATCTCACCCTCTCCTCCCCTCTCCGCATGTGCATAAGTCTATTCTCTATGTCTTTTTCTCCATTGCTGCCTTCCAAATAAGTTCTTCAGTACCATTTTTCTAGATGCCATATATATATGCCTTAGCATACGATATTTAACTTTCTCTTTCTGACTTACTTCAGTCTGTATAATAGGCTCTAAGTTCCTCTATCTCATCCTCTGAATATTTTTGAAAGTGAAGGTGTTAGTCACTCAGTTGTATCCAGCTCTTTGCAACCCCATGGACTGTAGCCTACCACCCTCCTTTGTCCACAGAATTCTTCCAGCAAGAATAGTAGAATGGGTAGCCATTATCTTCTCCACTGGATCTTCCCCATCCAGGGACTGACTCTTGCATTACAAGCAGATTCTTTGCCGTCTGAGCTACTGGAAAATTGAGGGCATATAATTTTCTTAAATTATCAGCCACTTTTGGTACTCTGAGGAAATATGTAGCAGATTTGTGTTTTCCTCATATAACTTTGTGTTTTATTCTTATGTTCCTATTTTTTCAAAAAAACAATTGTAAACAGTTTTGAGCTTTTCATCACTACCTAGACTAAAATTCAAGAATATGTTTGTTAACTACTGAATATTCAAACATGTGTTTGGAGCATGCTAATATTTTATACTTCTGTTATGGTTTTTCCCTGGGTATGTACTGACAAGGTTTTGTTTTCTTAGAATCTTCTACATATATTTCTCAGCAAGGAGTGTAGCAAGGGGACAGATTTCAACAAGTTTCTAAGCTTTATTGAATTATCTTCTCAGCTGGCCTATTGAGAAATTGCTTTTTGACAACCTGCTGATTTGTACTCCTACCTTGGTAGAACAAATTGTTCTGATTCATGGTCTACTTCACGACACCTAGATGGTAGTGATGAGATAGACTATTCTGGATACAAGTTATCACTGTTTCATTTTTTTTTCCAACTAGAAAATTTTGAATCCACCAAAATTTTTTTTTTTTTTTTTTTAATAAAACCATAGGTTAATTTCAGGTCTAAAAGACCTAATGGTTCAGCATGTCTTACCTTTTTTCCTAAAAAAGCAGCAATTTATGAATTCATCCCAGACAAAATGGAAGTAATGCAAGGGTCATTGGTTCATGAATCCAAGAAAGAGCAATTATGGATATTGTCCTAAAGAACAATAGAAATAAATATCTGGACAGACTACACCACTGGACTGGAAAACTCAGGGTGAGGATATAGGTTTCAAGAAGCAAAACAGAAAGTACAGAAACCAGCTGGAAGGAACATTTCCTATTTGGAATGAGGAAAGAAATGGTTTCATTGAGATAATCTACCTTCCCATTCAAAGTATGAATTACGGACATAATCTTATGGTTACCCAAAGTGTAAGAGGCGGTGGGAAAGGAAAAATTAGAAGTTTGGGTTAACAGATATTCACAAATATATAAAAGTAAAAACAATAAGATTGACAGTATAGTGCAGGGAACTATATTACGTATCTTATAGTAATATATAATGGAAAATAATCTAAAAAAGAAGATATATATGTACACACACACACATATATAACTGAATCACTCTGCTGTATCCCTGAAACTAACACAGCATTGTAGATCAACAATACTTCAATGCAAAATTGTTTAAAGTGTGAACTATTTTCTTTCTTCTAAGGAGTGGGACCTGAACAGCAGAAAGGTCAGTCTTTGTAATGATGATGATGATGGTGATAAGAACATCTGTTGAGGGCTGATTTTAAAGCCTAGTATCGTGTCACAGCTTTGTCAAACATATACCACTATAATTGTCTTTCCTTTGAAGGTAAAATGCTATGCTTATCCCCATTTTATAAATGAGAAAACTGAGGCAGAGAGAGGTAAAGCAAAGGTCTGAAGGTTACTGAATAAAAGAACCCAGATTTAAACGTGGGCAATATCAATCTGACTCTGGACCCAGTACATCTATAACAGCTCTATTAAATAACCGGATAATTATACAAAAATGCTCCTAAAGCAGTAACACCAAAATATATATCTTTAATAAAGAAGTTTAGACTCAGTCAATAGGTATAGAAAAGAACTTTCCATGGATCAAGTTCTACATTGGTAAATTTTCATATATTTTTGTTTTACTTAATCTCCATAAAATATTTATTAATAAATGGTAGCAACTAATAAGTAATAAGGCTTGATTTTGTATTATTTTTCTGAGTCTGTAATATTTCCATGCTGTCTTCCTCTAAGAAACTATCAAATTGTTTATATTGCTTTCAACTTGTTTCAAATTTTTTAAGGTGTTAAAATATGATGTAATTCAACTTTAGAGACACTACATTTACAAAGTTGTACAACTATCACTACTATTTACTTCCAGAATATTTTTTCATCACTCCAATAGGAAACAACATATATTTCACACTCCTGTTCAACACCTTCTACCTCCAAGCCTTCACGACCACTAATCTGCTTCCTGTCTCTATGGATTTTCTTATTGTTAATATTATATAAATGGAATCACACATGTTGGCTTTTGCCTCTGGTTTCTTTCACTTAGCCTAATGTCTACAAGGTTCATTCATTCTGTAATATGTATAAGTACTTCATTCCTTTTTATGGCTGAATGATATTCCATTATCTGAATATCCCATGTTTGGCATATTCATTAATCAGTTGATGGACCTTTGGGTCATTTCCTTGATTTGGCTATAGTGCTGCTATGAACATTCATGTGCAAGTTTTTGTTTGAACACCTGTTTTCATTTCTCTTGGGTACACACTCAGAAGTGAAATTGCTGGAACACAAGGTAATTCTTTGTTTAAATAGGAATGACTAAACTGTTTTCTGCAATAGCTGCATACTTTTACATTCCCACCAGTAATAAGAAAAGTTCCAGTTTTTCCACATTCTCACTGATGCTTGCTATTTCCCATTTTTTTGTAGTTGTTCTACTAGGTGTGAAGTGGTATCTTATTATGGTTTCGATTTGCATTTGCTTAATGACTAAGGATGCTGCTGCTGCTAAGTCGCTTCAGTCATGTCTGACTCTATGCGACCCCATAGACGTAGTCCACCAGGCTCCCCTGTCCCTGGGAGTCTCCAGGCACGAGTACTGGAGTGGGGTGCCATTGTCTTCTCTGAATGACTAAAGATGTTGGGCCTCTTTTCATGGACTTGTTGGATATTTGAATATCTTCAGGGAAAATATTTAACAATAGGCCTATTCTGCTTTTTAGTACATTTAATTGTGTTTCAATGTATATTTATAGTAATTACTAACAAGAGAGGACTTCTGCCATTTTCCTATTTGCTTTCTTATATCTTTTTTATTCCTGAATTTTCATTAATGCTTTTGTTTTTCTGACTTTTTCTAGTGTAGCATTTTGATTTCATTCCCATTTCCTTTTAACTATCCATTTGTCTTCATTCTTTTATCTTTCTTCTCCTCAGCCTAGATAGTTTCAGTTGACCTATCCTCAAGTTTGTTGATTCTTTTGCCTGCCTAAATCAATTATTGGGCTCTTGTAATGAGATTTGCATTTCAGTTTTGTATGTCTCAACTCTAGTATATTTATTTGGCTCTTTTTTATAATTTGTAGGTCTTCATTGATAGTCTTCTCTGGTGGCTCAGTAGTAAAGAATCCTCCTGCCAATGTAGGTGACCTGGGTTTGATCCTTGGGTTGGGAAGATCCCTCCGAGAAGGAAATGGCAATCCACATCAGTATTCTTGACTGGGAAACCTCATGGACAGAGGAACCTGGCAGGCTACGTTCCATGCAATCACAGAAGTGATTCCTAGTGATGAGGCCTGATGTGCTGCGATTCATGGGGTCACAAGGAGTCGGACACGACTGAGCGACTGAACTGAACTGATACAACAAATTGACATTCTCTATTAGTGATAAAGATTAGTACACTCTGTAACAGTTTTCCTATTTTCCTTTGATTTTTGTCCATGGTTTTCTTTAGCTCTTCGAGCATATTTAAGACAGTTGTGAGTCCAATGTCTCTGCTTCCTTGAGAATGGTTTCTGAAATTTCTTTGATTCCTGTTAATGAGCTCTATTGTCCTTGTCTCATAATTATTTGTTTAAAAACTGGAGAATTTGAATATTACAATGTAATAACTAAAATTCAGATCCTCCCTCCTCCACCCACTCCCAGCAAGTTTGCTCTGTTGCTTTTTTTTGTCTGCAGTCATCCAGACTTTTCAGTGACTTTTCCAAACTATTTTTCAAGACAGTATTTCCTGTCATGATGTTATGGAGTCTCCAGTCCACTAGCTTAGCAGTCAGCCAATGACCTGACAGAGATTTCTTTAAACTCCTGAAGCCAAAAAGAAAAACAAATAAAGCAAAAACTACTCTTATGCTTTGTAGATTGCTTCTGAGTTATAGCACTCCAGTGCTTAGCCAGGGCAGTTATAACTCTGCCTCAGCCTTTTTCTTCTGCTTATTCAGTGCTAATATATCAGCCAGAAGTTGAGTCAAAGATCCCTTGAGGAATTTTATGGGCCTATATTCATCCCTGAGCATAATGTTGCTCTCTGATTCCTTGGTAGATGCAGAAAGCCCTAATTTCCTCATGTATCTTCTTCCTTAGCCTCATTTTCCTCAGTCTTTTAGTTCTGTCTCAGAATATCTTGCCCTGTCTTCTCTGCCTTGCCACAGGTGGCTGGAATAATACACACTTATTAAGTATGATTATTACAGCATTTTTGCTCACCAGCCTATCTCCTCCATTCCTCAGATTGACAGCAGCCACTGGAACACAACTTTTATTCCTGGTGTGACCTCATGGATCAATTGAACCTTGTTCTCAAATAATTGTGAATTATTGTGATTAAAAGGCGCTTACTCCTTGGAAGAAAAGTTATGACCAACCTAGATAGTATATTCAAAAGCAGAGATATTACTTTGCCGACTAAGGTCCATCTAGTCAAGGCTATGGTTTTTCCTGTGGTCATGTATGGATGTGAGAGTTGGACTGTGAAGAAGGCTGAGCACCGAAGAATTGATGCTTTTGAACTGTGGTGTTGGAGAAGACTCTTGAGAGTCCCTTGGACTACAAGGAGATCCAACCAGTCCATTGTGAGGGAGATCAACCCTGGATTTCTTTGGAAAGAATGATACTAAAACTGAAGCTCCAGTACTTTGGCCACCTCATGCGAAGAGTTGACTCATTGGAAAAGACCCTGATGCTGGGAGGGATTGGGGGCAGGAGGAGAAGGGGACGACCGAGGATGAGATGCCTGGATGGCATCATGGACTCAATGGATGTGAGTCTGGGTGAACTCCGGGAGTTGGTGATGGACAGGGAGGCCTGGCGAGCTGCGATTCATGGGGTCGCAAAGAGTCGGACACGACTGGGCGACTGAACTGAACTGAATCTGTAAATTTGCAGTTAAAAAAAAAAAAAAACACCTTATAATTAGTAAGGAGAACTAAAGTAGATAATGTTTGATTAACTCTGAGTATGTCCAGTAATTGTTCAGTAAATGCATGGTATTATTACTATTGTTTATGAAAAGATTTCTTTTTTTTTTTGATGCTATGTTGTAGGCAGAGCAATTTTTTCCGAACACATTGGACAAGTTTTTTTTTAAATCATTTTTACCATTGACATAATCAATAGTTATCAGCTAATGACTTATGACTAGCCAGGAAGAATGCGTTATTACCTCCATCCACCCTCCTATTCCTCATTATTATGCCTGTCACCATGGCTAGATATTCCCATTTATGAGCTAGTTACCTTGATAGAGAATTTTGAAGGACAAAAGATGGCTCCTAGCCGCCTGTAGAGAAAGAACAACTGCGGACGAGACGGCGTGTTCAGACTCTCTTACCCCGCGTTTTGTAAATAATGGCTATGTAACAGCTGAGCTCATTTACAGCACTGCGCATGTGCCTCACAAGGTACTTGCTTGGTCCCGCACTTTGTGCTGCATGCCTGTACGAGCCTCACCTGAAGAAACGGTGGCATCACTGCTGTGTCACAGCTGCATCCATCGGGTCAGTCATGAGAGGAGAGAACCTAGTGTATCCATCGTGAATTATAGTCAATGATTTGATGCATTCAGCTCTATGAAAGTTTTTCAAGTGGTCTCACCAGCTGCGAATGAAATCCCTGAGCCAAGGTATTCAATCCTGCTTCCTGGGTGTAGATTTAAGTCAGCTGACGTCATAGCTACTATTGTACACATTTTTAGACCAAATCAAAGAAATTAATTACTTGTGTTGACTGCATCTACTCTATTAACATTATCTCACTGTAACTACATTTCAAATTTGAACCTGTTTATTGTACTGTAAAAGCAAGTTCAGAAGGTAGACTCTCTGATCTCTTAAAAGGTATCATTTTTGCCTGAAGTACAGATGTAAGCATTCGAAGGCCCCATTGAGCTTCCCAGTGAGAACCCAGTACTTACTGACGACTGACACCTTGATTGTATTCCTGCAATTTAGCTGTGCCCAGAATCCTAATCCACAGGAAATGTTAGATAAATGTGAAATTGTTTTAAATTGTTTTAAACTGCTAAGTTTGTGGCAATTTACTATGCAGCATAGAAAACTAATTCAACAATTTAGTGTTAGCCTTATAACCATGCTGCTTTGGGAGCATGGTTATGTGCACTGAAATCATGCTCTAGGGTCAGGAAGAATTCCTGGAGAATGCAAATCTTGAGCTAAAATTAAGAGGATATTAGGGGAAAAAAAAGAGTTATCAGAAAATTTAACTAGGAGTTAGCTAGAAGAAAGAGGAATAGCCTTTAAAATATTTTTGTGATATGGCAAAACTGATGGTATTTATTTTAGTGTAAAGAGAAATGAAAGGTAGTGAAGGACCAGAATTTATACAGACTTCTTGGTCAGATGTTCTAATTTATACGATGGAAGACTGTTAATTTAAACTAGGAAGGTGTGATCAGATTAATGCACAAAGTCAGTTTAGCTTAGCAGCTGTAATATATGAGAGCCAAAAGCCAATTCTAGCTTTAAGAGCAAAGATTACAGGAAAAGGAAGCAAGTGGCTCCTCTCTCCTTTCCCCTGCATTGTGCATCTGAGAATCTATACAAGGACCTCACCTCATTGTACTGAATTTATTTACCAGGCTCTCTAAGAGACTGTGAGTTTCCAGTGGGCAACTACCCGTCTTATCCACTTCTGTCTCTCTGGGGGCTAAAACAGTACCATACATGATGCACACCACTACAAGATAAATTGTTATTGGCTTAATAGACCATTCAGGGGTGGTTTTTGTGAAACTAAGTTTAGAATAAATAAGAGGGAAAAAGAACAAATTAAAAGGTAAGAATTTCCACTTCAGAAAATCTGCTCAAAGCATACCTTAAATAAATGATAAAACAGTGGAATTTGCTTATTTTGAAAGCCTAATATATAATGTGTATACATTTTTATAGGCTTATTTAAAACACTGTTTTGAAATGAACAAAAAAAGAAGCAATAATATCCACTATGGAATTTAAATAGTCTTATTATATGCAACAAGCTTTTGAGTACATGTCAGGCTGTAATTTGGACTGGAAAGTGGGATTAGGGCAATAATTAGCAACCATATTTCTTGAATCAAATTGCGTTACAGACTTCTGGGAGGTCACTGAGGTATATTGAGCCTACTCTACTTTGAGTCATGCTGAAATATTCTTAGAAATCCCATATGATGAGCCATCATCCTTCCCTTATTCTCTGTCTTTCCAACTTGACTGGTGTAGTCTAGCCACACTTTCTTCCACATCTGAATTATTGAACTACCTTTGTGGTTGATCTCTTATATCAAAACTAGACTAATAGTGAGGAAGGACAATGGATTTTTAAGTTAAATAGATTCAGTATTGAAACTGAGCTCTTTATCCTTTTGTCAAATAATTTCTTTGACTCTCTTTCCTTTATGTGGAAAAAAAACTATTCCCTATTTGTAAGGCTTATTGGGAAGATTAAATAGGAAATCTTTATATGTTTATAATCACAGTAAGTAAAATTTTCAGATGTTATTATTTCTGACTTTTTACCAATTGAATAAGCCCAAATAAAATAAGTAGATTTTAATGAGAGGTATCATGGGACAGGGGAAAAACATGATCAGTTGGACCTCATTTACAATCCTGTCTTTATTTTCTTATTTTCACATATATTACCTTCAAATAGTGTGCACTGGTGAGCAAAACAAGTAATTAACCAACCAAAGTTGAGTGAAACTAATCTTAGTATTGGCTAACCTCTCTGGATGAAACATAAGATGGGAAATTTGAGTCTTTTAGGTTACTATTCTGCTATGTTCATTAAAACAGTCTCAAAAGAGTAATAAATATAATAGTAGCATAAAATATATATACACATAATTAATATCCAGTTTATTCCAAGTGAATGAGGACTTCATGAAATGTGATAAAAGTTGTTTCCTTGTATATCTAAAAAGCGCTGTTATTATACACTTTGAAAATCTTTTTTGGCTGTAGTTCAATCTAAACTTGTCAAAAGTCAGGAGTAAGCTCTCCATCATCATCATCATCAATTTTCTTAAGTTCTAGAAACAATATCATACACATGTGCAATTTAAACTTTTTTGACTATGGTAAATTTGAGAACAATTTAGCTGTCACAGCAGGAATCATGGGTAATATAGAATGAAAAAATGAGAACAATGACATACCATTATTACTGATAAGTATAGTCTAAAATTAGCTGATGTGGTGATTTTAGGTTTGAATGCACAGCTGTACCTTATACCTCTGAGAATTGTTTGCCAGGATCCAGTTTCAAGAGCTCAGCTTTAGCAATCACTTTTTGCAAACTTTAGTCATTATCTGTTAAGATTCCTTTCTTCCTTGTATCAATTGTGAATCTAGAAACTCTAATAAGGTAACATTAAAATATTTTATTCATTAGTAAATGTTCAGATTTTAATATATTAATTACTATTGAATTAGACAATGTTTTTGAAAGTAATTTGCATTCTTTTAAGTGCTCTATCAAGGAGATCCAACCAACCCATCCTAAAGGAGATCAGCCCTGGGATTTCTTTGGAAGGAATGATGCTATAGCTGAAACTCCAGTACTTTGGCCACTTCATGTGAAGAGTTGACTCACTGGAAAAGACTCTAATGCTGGGAGGGATTGGGGGCAGGAGGAGAAGGGGACGACAGAGGATGAGATGGATGGATGGCACCACTGACCGATGGATGTGAGTCTGAGTGAACTCCGGGAGTTGGTGATGGACAGGGAGGCCTGGCGTGCTGTGATTCATGGGGTTGCAGAGTCGGACACGACTGAGCCACCGAACTGAACTGAACTGAAGTGTTCTGTTAGGTAATACATGGTATCTCACACAGTAGGTGCTCAAAAAATGTTTTTCAATAAGTGAAAAATATTCCTCTGCCATTCTTTCTTTTACTTCTTCTTTCGTATATGTATTGAGCAATGCTTTCTTTCTCTCCAGCTCCCCAATATTCCTACCATGATGAACACTGGCTTACAACAAGATGAAATTAAGTGCTTTTGGAAAAATAAAAATTTTCCCACAAAGAATTATTAAAATTTAAGAACTTGCACATATTCAAATATGCAGAAATTTGTATATATTTTAAAGAAGTAAGTATCATCTTTCCCCCTACTCAAGTTCACTGTCAGGTTAAGGCGGCAACGGATAGTATATTCTTTGGAAAGAAACACCGCATGGATATGAGAACCACTAGAATGAGATGCAGCGTCTGAAGGTTTAATTTACAAAGGAGTTAGAAAGCTGCTTATATTGGGAGATGAAACTGAAAAGTATTTGAACATTTAGAAACTTACGTGGCAGGGGAGTAAAGAAGCAGAGTGAATAAATAGCTCAAGGTAGTTAAGCTGTTTAGGGCGCAGACCAAGAGATCTGATGATTAAACTTGTAACTCAGATGACAGTGAGTTAGAATCTACATACTGTTGGCTGGCTCATATACTGTGGAGTCCCATCCGAACAAATATTACAGACCGATTTCTCATCGTAGGTGACTCTCTTGGGTACTGACGTAATGGGAGGATTACCGGTCTTGCATTAGAAATCTCTAGTTCTGCTGTGGGTACTGTTGACTTTAGCCAACTTACCGATCCAATTTGATCTTGATTTCTTCATATTTATGTATATTTTAAAGAGTCTATTTGTTTGTTTTTGGCAGGGGTGGGTCTTCGTTGCTGTGCAAGCTTCCTCTGTTGCCATGGCAGGGGCTGCGCTGGAGCTGCGGGGTGCGGCTTCTCGCTCTGGGTGCGTCTCATGCTGCAGAGTGGGGCTCTCGGGCACATGGGCCTCGGTGGTCGCGGTGGAGCTTGGTGGGTACTCCCGGCCTCTAGGGTGCAGGCTCAGTACTGTGGGGGCACAGACAGTTGCTCCCCGGCAAGTGGGATCTTCCTGAATAAGGGATCACACCTGTGTCTCCTGTATTAGCATGCAGATTCTTTACCACCTAGCCACCAGGGAAGCCCAATTTCTTCATATTTAAACTGACAACAAAAGTGCTCAACAACAGTACCATGTGGTATTGATATTGTAATAGTAATGTGAAATTGGTCTACTGCCCTGAATGGTTTTATTTTGATAATGTATATCAAAAGAGAGGAAAAAATGTAGTTTTGTGGTGACTACAAAGCATCAAGTCTTAGTTTTTTTTTTTTTTTTTTTAATATAGGTGGGTTTTTAATTCTTTTGGCCCAATCCCTTTGAGTCAAAAGCAGAGATTAATTCTTTAATTAAATTTTATGTAATATATGGGAAATAGGTTATCTTTAATTAAATTCCTCTGAGGATTTTTCTTCAGAGACTAGGGCAAGATCCTAAATTCACTTTGTGGAAAGTACTGTTTAATTATTAAAATGTAAAGTATTTTGAATTAATTTAAAATTGCCTCCAAAGATTCTTGTCCTATTAAAACGATGTTTGGGAAAGGAGAATTAAATGTCAGTTAAATTATATAAAACCTTCCACAAAAATAGATGAGGTTAATAAACAAGTTTAAGTCAATATATGCCTCGAAATTGAACTGCCTTATATCCTGATGCTGGAAAAGATTGAAGGCAAAAGGAAAAGTGGATGGCAGAGGATAAGATAGGTTAGATAGCATCACTGACTCAATGGACATGAATTTGAGCAAACTCCTGGAGATACTGAAGGACAGGGGAGCCTGATGTGCTGCAGTCCATGGGGTTACAGAGAGTCAGACACAGCGACTGAGCAGCAAGAACAAATGCCAGAAGAAGTTTAAGATATAGGCATTTGTGCTTTCCAGGGAGCTCTATATGTCAGGAAAGCAATACATTGTTTCCGAATGAAGAAAGCAGAGTAATAGAAACCTGCGAGGGTCTCATATTGTTTTCATTTCACAGTGACTAAAGGAGGAGACAGAGAAAAGCAGACTCACTCCGCTAACAACAGCTTGACAGGAACAACCAATTCAGGGGAGAATTGACTCTGACAGTGCTGTGATGGTTCAACCCTACATTGGGGAGGGCATGGGCAAGGGTAAAATTCCAACATGAGAAATCCTGGAAGTGCTGACGTAAAGGGTGAGGACAGAAATTATTAATACTTATTTTAGGAAAAAGTGGCTCAATAAGAGGGTACTGTGGAAGATAACTGGGACTTGTGCAATGGCAAAGAAGTTCTGAGATTTATACTTTACATTGATGTCTCATTTACTATAAATTTTTAGTATATGTTCTGCTGAAGCCAGCACCACCATAAATTTCTGAGACTCTCCACGGCCTCCGTGGTGGCTCAGTGGTAAAGAATTTGCCTGCCAGTGGAGGAGCCACAGGAGACACAGGTTCGATCCTGGGTGGGGAAGATCCCCTGGAGGACATGGCCACCCACTCCAGTATTCTTGCCTGGGAAATCCCACAGATGGAGGCGCCTGGAGGGGTACGGTCCATGGGGTCACAAAGAGTAGGTCATGACTGAAGCAGCTGAGCACATGTTGAGCACATGGTGCCTTTCAGCTCTCAAGTTCTGTGGCTTTAAGAAGTATGATGTTGATATTCTTGTAAAGATCTAATTTTGTTTAAAAGAAATAAAATAGGTAAGCTGATTGAATGTTTCTGAGCCTGACCATTTGTTTTGGGGTCTTTAAGCTGAATTTCTATGCTGGGCTTCCCAGGTGGCACCCAGCTGTCAATGTAGGAGACATGGGTTCCAACCCTGGGTCAGGAAGATCCCTTCGAGTAGGAAATGGCAACCTACTCCAATATTCTTGCCTGGAAAATTCCATCGACGAGGAGCCAGGTGGGCTACAGTCCATGGAGTCACAAAGAGTCAGTCATAACTGAGCGACTAAACACAACCATATAAAATGACAGGAAAGGAAGTAGGACCACTCCTGAGATCCAGAGCAAACATCATGGGGAAAATTAAACCTTCCTGTAGGCTGGTCTATAGACGAGGTTTTACAAAACACTTAAACAATTCCACTCATAAATAAAATTTGGAATGACTTTTTAACGCTATTGCTGTTGTTTTTCAGATTTCCTACTTACAACCCCAAGGAGTAGGTAAATGTTTTTCACACCATTGTCATCACAGAGAGATCAACTTTTTCAAAATGCATCACAAGATAAAAATCACATCCTAGTTGAAGAGCAATGTTGGAAACACTATATTAGACTTGTTTTTTTCTAGTATTTATCTATTTGGGTGCACCAGGTGAGTAGTGGGATGCAGGATTTTTAGTTGTGGCATGGAAACTCAGTTGCAGCGTGTGGGGTTTAGTTCCCTGATCATGGATTGAATCCGAGTCCTTTGCACTGGGAGCTGAGTCTTAACCACTGGACCACTAGCAAAGTTCCTAGACTTTCATTTAAGAGTAAAACATTTGATTAACTCATGTGATGGGGTTTTATTTGATATTCTATAAACTTACTAAAGGGCTTCCCCAGTGGTTCAGTGGTAAAGAATCCATGTGCAAGGGAGCAGCCACAGGAGACACAAGTTCCATCTCTGAGTTGGGAAGATCCCCTGGAGGAGGGCATGGCAACCCACTCCTTATTCTTGCCTGGAAAATTCCATGGGCAGAGGCACCTGGTGGGCTAGAGCCCATATCGTCACAAGAGTCAGACACAACTGAAGCAACTCAGCAGGCACGTGCATGCAAACTCACTAGAAAAGAGGATGGAGCTGAAGGTCAAGATTTTCCCCCATTGTTCTGACACTCTGCCCATTCTCTGTGGACATGTACTGTGAAATTGATCTATTTTTCAGAGTTGTGGGTTATATAGTGGCAATATTTCAAGTTTTTGTTATGTTGAGAACATACCTAAATCTTTTGCAGTGTGTACATGCATGTAAGTCATCTCAGTCGTGTCCAGCTCTGTGCGACCCCATGGACTGTAGCCCACCTGGTTCCCTGCCCCTGGGGTTCTCCAGGCAAAAATACTGGAATGGGTTGCTATGCCCTCCTCCAGGAGATCTTTCCTATCCAGGCATCAAAACTATGTTTCTTATGTCTTCTGCATAGGTAGGTGGGCTCTTTACCACTAGTGCCACCTGGGAAGCCCAAAACTTTTTATAGTATTCCATTGTTATTCACTGGAGAAGGAAATGGCAACCCACTCCAGTTCTTGCCTAGAGAATCCCGTGGACAGAGGAGCATGGTGGACTGCTGTCCATGGGGTTGCACAGAGTTGGACACGATTGAAGTAACTTAGCATGCATGCATTGTTATTCACAGATTTGTTTTCCATAATTTCAGTTACCTATGATCAACTTTGGTCTGAAAATATTAAATGGAAAATTCCAGAAATAAATAATTCATATTTTAAATTGAACAAAATTTTATGTAGCTGGATAAAATCTTGCACCATCCTGCTTCATTCCACTTGAGATTATTCCTGAGTCTGGCATATTCATGCTGTATATGTGAGGAAGACACTTAGTAGCCACCTCAGTTATCAGATTCATTGTGGTATCACAGTGCTCCTGTTCAAGGAACCTTTATTTTACTTAATAATAGTCCCAAAGCATAAGAGCAGTGATGCTGGCAATTCAGATAATCCCTTACTGTGCCTAATTTATAAGTTAACTTTATCATAGCTATATCTGTATAGAAAAAAAAACAGTATACATAGGGTTATGTACTATCCAAGGTTTCATGCAAGCATTTGAGTGTACTGGAATTTAACCCCTGCAGATAAGGGGAGACTACTATGAATCCAATTATTCTCAAATCTCTCAAGGTTTATTTTATTAAAAATTCATCTTTTTTTTCATATTTCAAAGCATATTTTTCCTAGTTAAAATAGCTTGGTACAGCAAAATGAGTACGTATTATAAAGCAAAACAAACTAAAAAATAAAAATTAATTAAAGAAAAAAAAGAAAATATTTGCCACAGTTTGTTAAGATAAATGAAAAATAGCTTAATCTAAATTTTATTTTATCATATTCTGAGAAAAATATTATGTATTGAAAAAACAACAAATACATTATTTCATCCCAACTAATTAAAAAACATATCATTCTTTCAAAAAAAAATAGCTTTATCTCTCAATAATAAAAATAACACTGATAAATCATGAAAAACTAAAATAATATTAAAAAGTAAAATAAACTGAAGATTACCATGGCTAGCTGTTGGTGAATATAGATACCTCTCTATAAATTACATAGATATTATTAAATAAACTGAAGATTACCATGGCTAGCTGTTGGTGAATATAGATACCTCTCTATAAATTACATAGATATTATTAATGTAAAATGTACATTGTCATGCTGTGTGTAGATATATATTCCATAACCAATGTTTTCACTAGATGATATGACAAAAATTTCTGTCATGCAAATAAATAAAAATCTATATTGTAGATACCTGGTTCACAGTTTGGCCATAATACTTTATCTATTCATTCATATGTAGATGTACATTTAGTTTTTCCCCCTAGTTTATTGTTATTATAAAACTTTGATTAACAAATATATAGATACAGTTTTGTGCATATATCTGGTTATTGCCTCTAAATACACCCCAGGAAGTAGGGTTGCTAAATTGGGGGATATATTATTTTAAATAACTTTGATACATAAATTGTATACTCAACATAGCAACCAACAGAGAATGAGGGTATTTCCTTATACCCATCCTCTCTAGACTTTCTAATAGATTTTGTTTTTTCCTTTAAATATTCCAAAACCTTATTGGCATTGAAGGGGATCAGAATATTCCACCATCCTAAAAAATGTCATTTTGGCATTGGGATTATTTTGAGCTGGTCCACTGGAGAAGGGAATGGCAAGCCACTTCAGTATTCTTGCCTTGAGAACCCCATGAACAGTATGAAAAGGCAATTTTGTTGACTGTATAGAACTTCTCTATCTTTGGCTGCAAAAAATATAATCAATCTGATTTCGGTGTTGACCATCTGGTGATGTCCATGTGTCGAGTCTTCTCATGTTATTGGAAGATGGTGTTTGCTATGACCAGTGCATTTTCTTGGCAAAACTCTATTAGCTTTTGCCCTGCTCATTCCGCATTCCAAGGCCAAATTTGCCTGTTACTCCAGGTGTTTCTTAACTTCCTACTTTTGCATTCCAGTCCCCTGTAATGAAAAGGACATCTTTTTTAGGTGTTAGTTCTAAAAGGTCTTGTAGGTCTTCATAGAACCGTTCAACTTCAGCTTCTTCAGTGTTACTGCTTGGGGCATTGACTTGGATTACTGTGATATTCAATGGTTTGCCTTGGAGATGAACAGAGATCATTCTGTCGTTTTTGAGACTGAATCCAAGTACTGCATTTCGTTCTCTTTTGTTGACCATGATGGCTACTCCATTTCTTCTGAGAGAATCCTGTCCGCAGTAGTAGATATAATGGTCATCTGAGTTAAATTCACCCATTCCAGTCCAGTTTAGTTCACTGATTCCTAGAATGTTGATGTTCACTCTTGCCATGTTTGACCACTTCCAATTTGCCTTGATTCATGGACCTGACATTCCAGGTTCCTATGCAATACTGCTCTTTACAGCATCAGACCTTGCTTCTATCACCAGTCACATCCACAGCTGGTTATTGTTTTTGCTTTGGGTCCATCCCTAGGATAAAGTAAAAAATTCTTTGAAAGATGTGTGGGGTCCATTCATCTTGAAGGTAATAGGGAAGACATCTTTAATTTTATCTATATTTTTTGCTTTAATTGCATTTCCCTCATTTATTGGCTGTGGACTTTTAAACAGTTATTTTATTTCTCTGAACCTCAATTTTCTTGGTGCAAAATCAGGATAATATTTACCTTTCAAGATTATTATGAGAATTAGATATAATAATACATGAAAGGGCTTCCCAGGTGGCATAGTGGTAAAGAATCTGCCTGCCACACAGGAGATGTGGGTTTAATCCTTGGGTCAGGAGGATCCCCTGGAGAAGAAAATGGCAGCCCACTGAGGTATCTTTGGTAGGGCGATCCCATAGACAGAAGAGCCTGGTAGGCTACAGTCCATGGGATCGCAAAGAGTCAGACATGACTTAGTGACTAAATAGCAACAGTATATAAAGTGCCAGCAAGGGCCTGATCTATAGAAGATACTTTTCAATAATGTATAGCTGTTAATTTCTATCATCATTAAAAATAAGCCATAGGAGTAACTTTTTATTCATTTATTCAGCACATATTTATTTTAGGGTGTTGGTACTCAGTCTTTTAGTATACCAGTATCCTCTTTCAATGTCATAAATTTCTTGGAAACTAAATGATGATAGCTGGTAGTATTGAAATTGGAGCTGTGACCTGGTCTGAGACTTATGGATTAGAAACCATTTTTTGAAGTGTATAGGTGTATTGCAGAACCTTCGGGTTCCTTTCTTGTTTTCTTTCAGATAAACTAGCAAACTAAGAACAGACTGGGAATTTTATGTTGCCATACTATTATATTTGGACAAAATTCAATATGTTTTATCAACCTGTGTAAACCTTATATATTAAAGAGGGCTGGAAGTCAAACGCACTAGGAACTTTTCTTGTGGCTAGTAAATGAAAGAGGTTTCAATTTTGTGTGGAAATTAACAAAAATAATGAAAACTTGGACAAAAGAAATGACTTCGCAGTTTGGTATTTCATGAAACTAGAAATGCTATAAAATAATTACATAAAAAATGACATAGTTAACACTTTAAAAGTTAACTGATGTGCTGATTTTGGATATTTAGCTTTATGTTACAAAGTCTGTGCAGTTTACAAACGTATTTTGACTTTTACTGTGCTAGATGCTATGGCCCATAAGAACCGAAGTAAGATTACTCTCTGCCCTTAAAGGATTTATGAGCCATATAGGTTTAATTAGTTATAAAAGAACGTTTGTTATCAGGTGCATGTTATTGTCAGAACAGGATCCTTAGGTAAGGAAGATACTGATTTAATCTGTCAGATTTATTCATCCCAGCCCAGAAATGCAGCTATATGATTTCTCAAGGGCATTCAGTGTAAGTTAAATTACAGTATTGGTGGCTGTGACTTATGGGAATGCAGTTTTGCTTGTTATTGCTAAATAAATCACTTCTTGAAATTGTCATAGTCTCGTTTCCATAGTTTTTGTATCTTTATGGAAATATAAATTTTAGGTACTTTGATCAATACAAGCCAAAGACGTTGGTTATGATCTAATAACGTTACATTCTGTGATATAAAAATATTTTTCAAATATAGCCTCATGTATTAGTTATCTGTTGCTCTGTAACAAACTACCTAAAATGACTGAAACAATAAGAAACATTCATTATCTTTCTGTGTGTGAAGAGTTTGGAAGCAGCTTAACTGGGTGATACTGGCTCAGGATATTTTGTGAGGTTGTGGTCAAGATGTCAGTCAGGGCTGCAGTCTTCTCAAGGCTTGCCAGGGACTGGATCTGATTCTGGAATAGCTCACTCAAAGGGTTCACAAATTTGTGCTGACTTTTTTTTAGGAGGCCTCAGATCCTTACCACTTGGATCTCTCCATAGGGGTGCTTCAGTTTCTTTATGATTGGCTTTTTCTAGAGTAGGAAATCGAAGAAAGAGCAAGATGAATGCTGCAGTGCCTTTTATGACCTAACCTTGGAAGTAGTATTCTGTATTTATGCAGTATTCTATTGGCTGTATGCGTGTGCATGCATGCTCAGTCGTGTCAGTTGTGTCCAACTCTTTCTGACCCCATGGACTGTAGCCCGCCAGGCTCCTCTGTCTGTGGGGATTCTCCAGGCAAGAATACTGGAGTGGGTAGCCATTCCCTTCTCCAGGGGATCTTCCCAACCCAGGGATCAAATCTGCAGCTCCCATGGCTTCTGCATTGCAGGCAGATTCTTTACCGCTGAGCCAATGGAGAAGCCCCATTAGTATTTAGTATGGTAGGGGATTGCACAAGAGTGTTACTACCAGGAGTTAGGAATCATTGGAGGCTATTTCAGAGGCTAGTTACTGCATCTGACATAAAACTCTAATAATTTATAAAAGTGTTAGAAATAAAAAGAAGAGTATTAGAAAATTGAGAGGCCAAGATTAGAGGTAAAGTTTAGAAAGTAACATTTCACTCCAAATAATGGGTAACATGTCTTTTTCTCAAAGAACATGGATTAAAGAATGAGCAGTAAGAGTCCATTGAAATAGTTTAGGTGAGAGGATGGGAGAGAATGAAGTAAAAGAGGCTGGGGTGGTGGCATTAACTGAATCAGATCGCTAAACTTAGAAGTGCAAAGGAGGAGAATAAAAAAATGTTAACCCCCTAGGATAAGGATTTTTCTTTTCCTCATGGTGTATCCCAGGTGCCTAAAACAGGCCTGGCACATAGCAGAGACACAAGTATTTATTGAAGGAGTGAGACAATAACTGAGCTTGTTAATCTGTGTGATGTGGTTACTGGCAGTGACATTAACAGAAATAAAGACATGAAAAGTGTAGGCTAAAATGAATTTTAGACATTTTGTATATGTGTTAGCAGACATGTGTCTGAGGATTTAGATTAGGGAGATACCCACATGCTGCTGCTGCTGCTGCTGCTGCTAAGTCACTTCAGTCGTGTCCGACTCTGTGTGACCCCATAGCAGCCCACCAGGCTCCCCCGTCCCTGGGATTCTCCAGGCAAGAACACTGGAGTTGGTTGCCATTTCCTTCTCCAATGCATGAAAATGAAAAGTGAAAGTGAAGTCACTCAGTCGTGATCGACTCTTAGCGACCCCACGGACTGCAGCCTACCAGGCTCCTCCGTCCATGGGATTTTCCAGGCAAGAGTACTGGAGTGGGGTGCCATTGCCTTCTCCAGATACCCACATAGAAATAGTAAAAACCATGTCAGTGGGTTTTGCAGTGTGTTAGGGAGGAAATGTATAAATACAGATATAACAGGACATACTCCAAGTTGGTTGTTCTTATTATAAATTACATATATTTTATACATTTAACAAATTCATTAATAATTTAATGTTGTGACAACTTTTGTATATTGAATTGCCTTTTACCAATGGTGCTCAGTTGTTATGTCATGTCTAACTCTTTGCAACCCCATAGATGGGATTTTCCAGGCAAGAATACTGGAGTGGTTGCTATTTTCTTCTCCAGTTTGCTGATGGGATACATTTAAATTCCATGACATTGAGTCATGCGTAATGATTCTAATATACTATAGGTGTCTAATATACTATAGGATTGTTAAGCATATATGAGAATACATTAAATTTAAATTTTATTAGATTATAAAGATTTGTATTTTTTTTAACTTTACAGATTATTTCTATCATCAAAAACAGAGCTAGGTTATTTTATTTCTGTTTGGGGATAGAAATAAAAGTAAATTAGATAGTCATTCTTTGTACAAGACTCTTGAGAATGCCCAGTGCCCTCTTCTAAGGTTTATAATTTGATTTATAGAACTGTTCTTAGCACTTTAATATCAGGAAAATATGACTGATTTCTGGATAGTGAGACAAACCAGGTCAAATGTAACTGACTTGCACATTATTCACAGACTACTCAGTATTTCTGGTGAAAAAATTAAAAGGGGAATATAGGGGATTTCCTGGTAGTTGAGTGGTTAAGAATCTACCTTCCAATGTAAGGGACGTGGGTTCAATCCCTCGTCGGGGAGCTAAAATCTCATATGCCATGGGGCAACTAAGCCCACATGCTGCAATGAAGAGCCCCTGTGGCCATAAATAAGTGATAAAAAGAAAGGGAATACAAAAAGAAGATAAGAGATAATTGGAGAGTGTTTCTTGGGTGTGTAGATCAGGCATAGTGTACATATTTTTAAGTATATATCAAAATTATAGTCAGTGCCATTTGAAAAAATCTTATGTAAATTTTATTGAATTATTAAGCTCTGTTAACAGGGATAATGCTTCCTTTAAAGGTTTATAACAAATATTCCTTGCCCTTTCTCTTCAAATGCCTGTGTTTATTTTATTGTTCATTAATCCAGTAATTGGATTGCAGTGTGCTTGCTTTGGATGTTGAAGCATATGAGAAAAATATGAATTAGATATTTTGTTAATGAAGATGATAATATTTATGGCATGTCATGTGCGAGGCTAATAGCAAGTTGACACAGTAGGAATCTTTCTACTCTGAATACTCATTGAAAGGACTGATGCTGAAGCTGATGCTCCAATACTTGGCACCTAATGCGAAGAACCAGCTCATTGGAAAAGACCCTGATGCTGGGGAGGATTGAAGGCAGGAGGAGAAGGGGATGACAGAGGATGAGATGGCTGGATGGCGTCACTGATTCAATGGACCTGAACTTGGGCAAACTCCGGGAGATGGTGAGGGACAGGGAAACCTGGCATGCTGCAGTCCATGGTGTTGCAAAGAGTCGGACATGACTGGAGTCTGAACAACAACAATAAGGAATCTTTCTAGCTTCTGATCCTTGTTCTATAAAATGGTCTGTGAAACCCATGTGTTTAGAAAGGAGATCAGAGATGATCTTTGTTGTTTAGTTGCTAAGTCATGTCCAACTCCTTTGCGACCCCATGGACTATAGCCCACCAGGCTTCTCTTTCCATGGGATTTCCCAGATAAGAATACTGGAGTGGGTTGCCATTTCCTTCTCCAGGGGATATTCCCAACTCAGGGATCGAACCCACGTCTCCTCCTTTGGCAAGTAGATTCTTTCCCACTAAGCCAGCAGGGAAGTCCAGTGATGATCTACTGGACTAGTGGGTTATTAAAAATTAACAACATAAGAAGCTTGTTTTGGCAGTATTATTGAACTATACCCTATTTTGTACAATAGATACATTGTGGAAGGTTTAAGCAATAAAATTAGGAGTCCTTGTTTAAAGTGTACATATGTCAATCCTAATCTCCCAATTTGTCCCACCCTCCCCTTCTCCCCACGCCCCCCACCCCATGTCCATATGTCTGTTCTCATATATACTACCATCTGTAAGATGGGTAGCTAGTGAGAACCTGCTGTATGGTACAGGAAGCTCAGCTTGGTGTTCTGTGATGATGTAAATGGGTGGGATGGGATGGTGGGGCAGGAGGGAGGTCTTTGAGGGAGGGGATATATGTGTACATATAGCTGATTCACTTCATTGTACAGCAGAAACTAACACAACATTGTAAAACAATTATACTCCAGTAAAACAAAATAAAAATAAAATATGTGCAGGAAAAAATACCGTGTATATAGTTGAGACTGCATATGTTTTCTTAGGAATCTGTGGGTTTCTTATAAGAATTAAAAACTCTGTGTACTCATGTCAGCAACCATCAGAAAGTATAATAGGAGCAAGATTCTAAATCATCTAGTTGACCATCTTATAACCTAGATTCCAGGAGATGGCAGTGTCTCTGTTTATGCTTGTTTGGTCCTGTTGGCTCCAAGTAGTATTATATTACTTTGTGAAGAGTTAATTAAGAACTGAGGCATTTCTAATACGTAAATGATGTAGTCATATCTAGCAGATGGATGGTTAAATGGTGTGATAGCCCACTGTATAACTTAAGTTTTGTGATAGTTTACATTCTGTTAGCTAACATTCTTTGAGCATCTTCTGTGTTCCAGGCACTGATCAAAATACTCCTCATGTGCAATAATATATATAATATTATTCAATAATAATAATGAATCATAATGTAAGGATTTGTGTTTTAAGGTTTTAATTTGTACAGTAGACCTGTGAGGAATGTGAAATTACTAGTCCTGTTTTACAGATGAGAGTACTGAATTTTAGAGAAGTTAATTTTTATGGTCACATAGCTAATAAGTGGTAGAGTTGGTTTTCATATGTATTACCTGACTCCATAGCCTCTAGGCACTGACTGTACTGCCTCATGGTAGATCCCATCTGACATAGTCATCTGGGCATTCCAAACTCAGAATAGGCAAAATAGCATTGTATTCATGTTACCAATTCAGATTTTAATTCAGCAAACATCTTGTTTCCTGTCATGTTAATGTTACTGATTTAATAATACTGGTTTTGTGATTGTGTTTGGATTTAATTTGTAAGATTTTGCTGTCATATGTATTGTTACAAACACCAAGAGTTTTGTCCTAGTTTGTATATATTTCAATAATATTATAACAAAGATAATAACATTATAACAAAAATTTCAATAACATTATAACATAAAGAAGGCTGAACACTGCAGAATTGATGCTTTTGAGCTGTGATGTTGGAGAAGACTCTTGAGAGTCCCTTGGACTGCAGGAGATCAAACCAGTCAATCCTAAAGGAATTTAGGATATTAATGGATATTAATATAGTCCTGGATATTAATTAGAAAGTAAGACTGATGCTGAAGCGCCAATACTTTAGCCACCTGATGCAAAGAACTGATTCACTGGAAAAGAGCTTGATGCTGGGAAAGACTGAAGGCAAGGGGAGAAGGGGATGGCAGAGGATGAGATGGTTGGATGGCATCACTGACTCAATGGACATGAATTTGAGCAAGCTCTGGGAGATGGTGAAGGACAGGGAAAGCCTGGTGTGCTGCAGTCCTTGGGGTCGCAAAGAGTCGGACACGACTGAATGGCTGAACAACATAACAAAGATAACTTCATACTCAGAGATTACAGTAGAGATGCTTATGTAAGGATTGCTTTGGATCTTTTTCTTTTGGCTGTACCACACAGCTTGTGGGATCTTAGTTCCCCGACCAGGAATGACACCCGTGCCCTTCTCAGTGATCAGAGAAATCTTTTGTGATGCAAATGAATACATATTGATTTTAGTTATTATACAGATTCAGAATTTTATATAATGTATTGGATTTCCTTAAACTTAAACAGAATGAATGAAAAAACTCAATTTTGTTGTTTTGTGTATTTGGATGCACTTCTAACTCAGCTGAGTAATGTAATAGACAGACATAGGTACTAATATAGACAATACTCCGTAGGATTTTCCCCGGGTGGTTTCCCAATTGGGGGCTATTCTCTAGTCACAGTCAGGGGATGGTGTCCTATTTATAGAATCCTCTAAAGTCTATTACTGTCAAAAACATAGAGGGTCTCTTATTCAGAAGAAAACTGAAGTAGTAAGAAGCAAAAAGAATTGTCCTTGATTTTACTGAGAGTTGTCTTGATTTAAATGAAACTATGATTTAGTTTATAATCAAAATGAAGACTATCATAATCTTTCTCTTTATAAAATTTAATCTTTTAAACCTTAATTTGTAAACTTTCCTTTTGCAAATTTAATTCATTTGCATTACATATGAGAGATTTTCTTACTGTGCTTTTTCAGTGTGCTGATAAGAAACCCTTTTGAATCAAGAGCTATGTATTGAGTTCATACTGCATACATGCTTTTCTGCTAGTCATTGGTGGTTCATTTACTTACTGATAACATCATCTGATTTAGGTACCTATGCCTATCATACTTAAGAAGTAGAAAAAATTCAGTCAGGTGTTAGAGTCTCTGATATTATCTGGTTCCATGGCAGTACATGAGTTTGAGCAAGCTCCGGGAGTTGGTGATAGACAGGGAAGCCTGGTGTGCTTGCAGTCCATGGGGTCTCAGAGTTGGACATGACTGAGCAACTGAACAGAACTGATGGTAGTTTTATTTTCTGAAGTTTCTCTGGCTGGATTGTTTTTGTTTCTTTCCTCTTGCATTTTTCTACTTCTGGAAATTTATTCTACTCTAAGCAATGTACTAATTTACACTCTTAAAATATTCCATGGAAGAACTATAGCATAACTACCACTGTAAAGTTGTATAGGACTTTTAATGTATTAATTCCAGTCTGTGACCTGAAATATTTTCTGATGTTTGATAAAATCTTCTGAGCTAATTTCTTTTTTAGACTGGAAATTAGTAGTTCCTGGGACATCTGAAATTATTTTTAAAAAAGTGATTATATATACATTTTTCTTAAAAGAAGTTCTAGATCTTTGTTATATTCACTTAGGATTTTTGTATATTGTCAGACTTGGTTAGGGGTTAGTCATGGAACTGACATACTGGTCACTAACTTAAAATAATGGTAAATCCATTTGGCAAGAATGTGATTTAACTGGAGTAGACTACCTTGGAGGTTTATTCTTTTTTGGTTTTTATATGCTTGAATGCTGTAGGCCAGTGATTCTGGGGAGGGGTGATTTTTGTCCTCTGGGGCGTTTGGTAGTGTCTGGAGACACTTTTGGTCAGTTGTTGCTGATATCTAGTGAATCTCTAGATACAAAAGGGGGGGAAAAAGCCCTCTAGATACAAGAAACAAATAAAGAATTATCTAGCCCCAAATGTCATTTTACTGAGGTTGAGGGACGCTGGAGGCCAATTTGTGACTCACCAGTGGTGATTTTTTTTTTTTTTTGTCTAGAGTGTTTATGATTTTTCATTATTTTCCAAATTCCCCTTAATTTTTAAAGTATATATATATTAGCCCTCATCTTAAAGATGGGACAGTCCTGGATATGAAAGGATAGTATTTGGGTTTTAGGTTATTAAAGTTAATCAAAGTATTTCACTAAATTCTCAATTTGGGAACCTTGTGTAATCATTGTTTGGATATTGAAAAATAAGTAATTATTCAGCTGAAAATGCTTTTACTGTGAAGATTACTCATGATTTTATGTATTTCTTTTCTTACTTTCTAATAGGCTTTTAAGGATATGCTGTATTCAGCTCAGGACCAGGCACCTTCTGTGGAAGGTAAGATGCATTAATCCCTACATTTAACCACATAAAACTTCTTTTTAAGAAGAGATATTTTAAACTGAATAGTATAAAACTAACATAACTTACCCTACTATACAGATCTTTTTTGGCTTTTATGGTATATATCATGATTACTTTATGTTTCAGTGAAATTTTTATTGTTTAGCTCACATTTACTTTATGATGGATCTCTTATGTCCGTACATCACCTTGGCATTGTGAATCATAGATACTGGTTTAAAGTTCTTAAGTGCCATGCTCCCTCCCCCCAGCAATGTGTTCTTATATCTGTTTCTCTTATCTATTCATCCATCCATCCATCCATCCTTCAGTGAATCCTTAGTTCATAACTAGTCTGGGCAACAAAGCTTTTTTTTTTTTTTTTTCTTCAACAAAGCTTTTTGTTTCTATTTATGTCATGTCTTTAGACTGAGACTAGTGAAACAAGATGTATCTACTCTGTGTGTGTGTACATGGATATAAGCATGTATATGTATGCATGTGCACAGCTTGGCAGTTGTAAAGTGACTGACCTAAGCATGGTGGTTATCTTTCTAATTATCTTTATTGATCCTTCCTTTTCTGTTACCTCAGCTTCTGCTCACCAGTTACTCTTTATGGGTTTAACGATTGATAGGTTTGAGGAGTTGTAAGTTAAAGTTGTAGTTCTTATGTCAGTAAATAACTAGGAGCTAATTCAACAACTATTTGAGTGAGTGTTCCTTCGGAGGCCAGATATTCTTTTAAAATTTTGTATCATATTTCCATGAGAGATGAATATGAGGTTGTTTATTAAAACTATAGATCTGTAATTAAAAATCTCATTGTCTTTAATGTACAAAGACATGTATATCTTTCTAACCATTCTGAATTCAAATCTTCAGAATCTCAAAATCTTCAGAATCTCAAAATTTTCAGAATCTCAAAATCTTTCCCAGGATATTGGCACCTGGGTATTAGTTTTATAATATGTCACTAAATTTTGGATTATATTTAATACATTTAATATAATTAATGTGTTCTCTAATATTTAACTGAAGACAAATACTTATTCTTATTGGGTTATTATCTCTTATGTATCTTGAAGAGTACCACCTCAAAAGATTTTAAGAATGTGAGAAAAATGAAATTATGTGGAAGTTAAGCTGATTTCCTCACCCTGTGTAACTTGCTTTAATAGTGGTTCTTTTACTTTATTCTAATTGGGCTACTTCTCCTTAATTTTTTTTTTTTTTAAGTTTTACCATCTGGTTTGTAACAAACATATTCTGAAGTGTGTTGAAAGTTATAATGTTCTTTATTCATCCTTTATTCATCATCATGCTAGGTCATGTTGCTAGTAAATCTCATACACTGTCAGCTGTTTTTGGAGGAAAAACTAAATTCTGTCAAAGTATGCTAAAATGACAAATGTTTATAGTTAATAGCTTTTTATGTCATTGCCCAGAGACATGAACTTCATTGGACTGTGTTATAAAGGGAGTATTGTAGGCTGATTATGCACATGTATGTGCTATCTTCATAAGAGAAATATTTTGAACTTATTCATTCTTTCAATTCTCAGATGAAGACTAAAGTCATGTAGTTTTTATTTTCTTAACAGGAATTTTTCTCTTTAGACACACTAAAGAATGAAGGTATTGGAAAGTAGTTTAAGGAAACATTATCTTATATAGTATTGAGGTTAGAAAATGTTATTAAAGGGACTCAATTTTGTCTCTTATTTGCATTGTGATACTGTATTAATTTATTCTCTTTTATACAGTGTTTAAATTATAATCATTTCTGTTATCCCTTTATTCTTGCTACTGAGATCATATTTCTAGATTTTTATTTAGCAGTTAACTGTAAAGTAATGCATCATCAACAGATTTATCAGAGAGTCCAAGATAGAGCTTTCAACTTTTAATATTTTTCTCAGACCAAACAAAATAGGATATGGGGAGAGGAACTCAGGCACTGATAGTTTTACTGTCTCTCTAGGTAATTCTAATATATAGCCAAAGTCAAGAACCCTTGGCATAAATAATCTTAAAGAATTTTAGATCAGTATTGTTAATGCTAAGTTTTTTTAGGTAATAACTAGCCAGTAGGTTAACCGATTTCTTAAGTTCATTGATAGTTTGATTTTCTATTAGCATCTGTAGGATGTTTATTTTTTAAATGTTTATTGCATTGATTTGAGTATAAGTAATAGCTATACTGATTATTTACATATATTAAATAGTTATAACTTAATATTGTTATTACTTAAGATGAGTCATAGTGTAATAAGTGGCGTATTCATGTTTTCACAGTACTTTTGTTTAAGCTGGAATGGGTTTCTAATTATAGTGATAGAAAAATAACTTGAAATGGATTCTTAAAGAGTGAAGTGGTTTATTTGATAGAAGTATATTAGATAAAAGGCAGAGTATATGAAAGCTTTTGTTGATAAGAATTTGATCACTTTTTTATGCTAGTGGATCATTTTCTTCTAATTTTTAGATAGTGCTTTTATTCTAATATCACAGGTAAGGTGGCTTTTTTTCCCATTTAAAAGTAAATCAACCAAACAAAATAATTTCAGTGTATTAAAAAAAGAAAAAAAAATCAAAGCATGTTTACTTAAAGTTGCTTTTATTATTCAAATAAATAAACATTCAGATTATTTTCTTGGTTATTTTGCTTTATTTACCCTTTGAGAGTTAATTTCATGAATCATTATACATTGATTTGTGAAAAATAGTGTCTCTACTTTTATTTAAAACAAATATTTTACAAAAAAACAACAAATAAATGTTTTGTGATTGTAACTAAGAGATTCTCATATTCTGTAGGAAAATATTTAAAATGTTAAAAGACTTATTCTCAGGTATTCCTTATCAATTCACATCTAATCTCCTTTGATATGTATTAATATCATTGCCTACTCTTCCATGTAATTTGTTAGTTTTGGTAGGCATAAACATTTGGAAATATGTGACCAAGAAGATGGCTTAAAATTCTTTGTTAAAACTTACACAGTGTAATGATTTTAAAATAAGGACTTAAAATAAGTAAAATTAAGAATTTTACTATTTATTTTATTTTTTTTTCTGCAGGAAGAATTGTAGAACATATGTGACAATAGAATGAGGATTTATTTTATGTGGAGGGTCAGACACGCACTTAGGACCTTTAAATTCAACCTTTAATGAAGTAATGTTTTGAGGAACTTTCAGAAATAGATGCTAAAGCCCTTTAAACTATATTGTGCTTTTTATAATTCCTGCTGTCAATGAGGTATTTGGGACAGATTAAATTAAGCTGCAAAGGGAAAGTCCCAACATCAGTAGTATCTCAATAATCAGGATTGTTTTGAGGCAAGACAGTTTATTGTGAATATGACAACAGAACTTCTAATTGTGGTACCCATTTGACATAATCAAATTTTGTCAAATTTTTTGGGCTGGCCACAAAATTTTTGGTCACTCAGTTCTTGGGTAAATAGTCACACCTGTTTCGGGGAAATTTCTTCCTTCAGGATAATTTTGATACACATGACTTACACACTTCATATAATTTGTACACTAAATTTGTTTTTGTTTATACTGAGTTACTTTCAGGTAAAGCAAAATAAAACTTTATTTTGCCATCATCTTTTTAAAATATAGTATCTTTGTTTAGAAGCATTAATGTTTTCCATTCTTGTGATGAAAAATATGAGAATCTGACAGTCAGGCTATGTCACAGAATTAAAAATCGATATTTTCTGATTGAAAGGGACTTTAAAAGATCATTTTGCTTCATCATCATTTTAGATTTATGCAGTCTGAGACCATATTAAGTTTGCATGACCGAGGAAGAACAATCAGGATTACTAATGCTATAGGTGACAACCAAAGGAGAATTTAAGAGATTAAACTTGTATTGAAACATAAAAATACTTTTTTATATTGACTTTATATTTTTATCCAAATGGTATCTTTGAATCCAAACATTTTTAATCAAGCATTTCCTTGAGTCTCTGTATTTTTAAAAGAAGCATTATCTACTTTGAATAATACTGAACTATTTGACTTATTGGGCAGAAACTAATTGTCTTTCCAGAAATCTGTACTAAGTTTCTTATTACTCCAAATAATTCCTAGAAGTACTGGGAAAGGTGTATAAAATTAGATAAAAATCATGAGATAGCAGTAGTTATAAAGGTTAGAATAAGGAGGAACTAAAGATAGAATTATAAGAGAAAGCTCCAGTAAATTTTTATTTATTTATTTATTTATGGCTGACCTGGCTATTCGTTGTTGTGCGCAGGCTTTCTCGAGTGGCAAGTGGAGGCTACTCTCTAGTTCGGAAAACGTGCTTCTCATTATGGTGGCTTCTCTTGTTGTAGAGCATAGACTCTAGAGCCAAGGGCTTCAGTGGTTGAGGCTTATGGTCTCTAGAGACCTGGCTCAGTAGCTGTGGTTCACAGGCTTAGTTGCCCTGCGGCATGTGGAAGCTTCCTGGACCAGGGATTGAACTCATGCCCCCTGGATTGGCAGGGAGTTTCTTAACTACCTGTATCTCCCTGAACCACCAGGGAAGTCCTCCAGTAAATTTAATATATATAATAGATACCATAAAGATCCTGGAAGGAAAAGAACATCAGGTAAAATTAAGGAAATCTGAGTAAATTATGGACTTTAGTTAATAATGTATCATTATTGGCTCATTAATTCTGACAAATGTACCTACTCATCATGTAAAATGTTAATAACAGGGGAAACTGGAGAGTGGGGAGCAGTAAATGGAACCCTCTGTACAACTTTTGTAACTTTTCTGTAAATATAAAACTATTCTAAAATGAAGAGTTTATTAAAAAAAAAAAGATGCTATAAGATTTATACAGTTGCCAGAAGCTAATTGTAAGTTCAACCCTGAATTGGCTGGAGTTCAGAAGGTAGAGGTGAGCATGATTAATTTCAGCATTAATTCATAAGGTAAATTTATACCAGCTCCTCAGAAAAAGATCAGTTTTTACTCAACATGAGATTTGAGAGAAGTTCTTCCTTTGGATCTTCATGAAGAATATTTTCTTTGGTGTGCTAGATTGTATCCCCAACAACTATTTTAAAAAAGCATGGCAGTACTCTTAAGAGTCCCTTGAACTGCAAGGAGATCCAACCAGTCTATTCTGAAGGAGATCAGCCCTGGGATTTCTTTGGAAGGAATGATGATAAAGCTGAAACTCCAGTACTTTGGCCACCTCATGCAAAGAGTTGACTCATTGGAAAGACTCTGATGCTGGGAGGGATTGGGGGCAGGAGGAGAAGGGGACGACTGAGGATGAGATGGCTGGATGGCATCACGGACTCGATGGACGTAAGTTTGAGTGAACTCCGGGAGTTGGTGATGGCCAGGGAGGCCTGGAGTGCTGCGATTCATGGGGTTGCAAAGAGTCGGACACGACTGAGCGACTGAACTGAACTGAACTGAACTGAAGTTTCATGAGACAGCCTCTTAGAATCCAAGGGTATGATGTAAAAATTTATTACTCTGACCTACAAGGCCCTAGATAATCTGATCCTGTGTCTGTAACCTCACCTTCTGCCATTTTCCCCCTTCTTTACTAGGTTCCAGTCCTATTGCCTTTTCTATACCTAAATCAGCCCAAGCTTGCTCTTACAACAGGGCCTTAGCTCTTGCTCTGTGTTGAGAATCACTAGATCATTTCATAGCTGTGTCCTTCAAGAGACCTTCTGAATAGTCAATCTATTAGCCCCTCAGTCACTTTTTTACATCATCCTATTTTATTTATTTATTTTTGCATACAGTTCTTTGATATCTTGTGTTTTTTCCATTGATTTATTAGTTTTCTTGAGACAGCATATTAAAAGACGCTTGCTCCTTGGAAGAAAAGCTATGACCAGCTTAGATAGCATATTAAAAAGCAGAGACATTATTTTGCCAACAAAGATTTGTCTAGTCAAAGCTATGGTTTTTCCAGTAGTCATGTATGGATGTGAGAGTTGGACTATAAAGAAAGCTGAGTGCATAAGAATTGATGCTTTTGAACTGTGGTATTGAAGAAGACTCTTGAGAGTCTATTGGACTGAAAGGAGATCCAACCAGTCAATCCTAAAGCAACTCAGTCCTGTATCTTTATTGGAAAGACTGATGCTGAAGCTGAAGCTCCAATACTTTGGCCACTTGATGCGAAGAACTGACTTACTGGAAAAGACCCTGTACTGGGTAAAGATTGAAGGAAAGAGGAGAAGGGGATGACAGAGGATGAGATGGTTGGATGGCATCACTGACATGAGTTTGAGTAAGCTTTGGGAATTGGTGATGGACAGGGAAGCCTGGTGTGCTGCAGTCCATGGAGTTGCAGAGAGTTGGACACGACTGAGCGACTGAACTGAGGCAATGGAAGTCCCTTGAGACCAGAAATTTTTACCTTTTTTAAAAAATGTTTTATATCTAATATCTAAAATAGGCACATACCTTACATATTTACTGAGCACATTAATAAGTAGGAATAAATATGAATCCTTTCCCTCAATATTCCTTAAAGCCAAAGTACCATTTATTTAAAATTCACCTAGCTTGCGTCTTTGTTTTTAGTTTTGTTTTTTAATTTTTAACTTCTTGATCTTTAGATGCAGAATTTGGCCTGCTGGTTAGAAGGCTAAGCATAGTTTGTTATTATTTTATGATGCTGATTGTCATTTTATAAACGGTAGGCTGAGGTGACACACATAGCCTTTCTTTAAACCTGGAAGAGAAGCAGATGATGGACATCTTAGTTTATAAAGATTTTTTGGCATTGTGTTGTCTTGATACCAAGCACAGTTTCCTTTGATTGCTGAGATTTTTATAAGCCATTGGGTGGTTGTATATTTTTTGTAAGACACTAAACCACTTTTTGTTTTTATATGCTTCTTTTCAAAGATGTATGAAATAGGCATAAATTTGAAAAACCATATATGAATTGTTGAAGAATATTTTCCATGTATGTCTACTTTAATGGAATATGTGTTTTAGAGAATTTGAATTGAAATGGAAAGACCTCAAAGTGCTTTGATTGTTTTCCTTTTGCATTTTGCCTCTTCTGTTATAAAGTATTCCTTTTGATGGAGAGTGTATGGCTGATGTTAGCCTAGTATAACTCTGATTCAGTTAGCTTAATACAGCTCTCTGACTTTCTAAAATGGAATGAATAGTTAAGAGTCTAAGTCACTGACCACTGCTATACTAGCCTCTGCTTTTCTGCCATTTTTTTTTTAGTTGCCCACCCCCTTTCCCAATCTTACGAACAGATTTTGTTGGATCATTTTTTGCTTAGGTCTCCTCTGCTTATTCAACTTGATTAGCAGATGTGTTACAGTCTCCCTAAGCTCCTTAGAATTCAGCTCTTAGTGGCATTGAAGATGAAAGTATGCTTGTAAATAATTCATTCTGATTATACGCTTGAATGGACAGAGTCCACTTCAGGCATCTTCTTCCACCTCACCTCTTTCCCTAAGTCTTTGTTGTTTTAACAGATGTGAGGTTGCTTTTTAAGTTCAAGAGGATGGAAGACTAAATTTCATTTCTAAAATTCATGAAGTAGTTTTTGCATGTATAGGATTGCTGTCAAATATATGCATTCATAGTACATTACTTACATTGTTTATAATCTTGTGTCTCCCTTCCCCCAGTTTTTCATTTTGTTTTCCTATATCACTGTTTAAAATTTTTTTTTTTCTGACTTAGAAATAAAGCCATCTGTTATTTATGATAGGGAGAACTATATCTAATTGGTTACATTTTCAGCTTGTAATAGCGTGAAAGTATCTTTTATAAGTTCTGCTTTCCTGCTGGTGTTGCTTTGTTCAGTCATTTATTGTCGATGTTCAGAAGTCCTTCTGCTAGTCGTGGGTTCATGTTGTATGAGAAGACTGTATACCAGGGACAAGTAGAGAGTCTGATCCCAAAGATTAAATTCTAGGTTTGTTTGTGACCACTGCAACCTTGTTTTGAAATAAAATACAGATTGCTAAGAGTGGAAGTTTAGATGTGAGGCAAGCCAAAAAGATAATTGTCATCTTTAAGAATAATGTATTTTCTATTGCCCATGAACTTCTTTTAGAAAGGATCAAAAGACCTGACTGATAGAGACATATAATGGAGTTTTTTCTTCTGAAGGATGTGCCTAGTTCTTGTTTACATTGGAAAAAGATTACATATTCCCTTGTATTATGGAAATGACAAGTCCTAGATAAAAATATTATTACCCTCAAAAATATACTTGTGTATTCTTTAAAGATGCCACTGATCTTGAACTAGTTCACTAATAGGAAAGATGTGCTTCTGAATGATAAATAACATTGCTATTTGACTTGACAAAATACTTCTCTTTCACAGAGAATTAAACATAATTTAAAGCTCATTGTTAGGACATAAGATGATGATATAAATAGGTAGTAAAATTATGCGATGAAAATATGTATCAACTTTGAATAGCATACAAGTAGGAAGCTCAGTTCAGTTCAGTTCAGTCACTCAGTCGTGTCCGACTCTTTGCGACCCCATGAATCGCAGCACGCCAGGCCTCCCTGTCCATCACCAACTCCCGGAGTTCACTCAGACTCACGTCCATTGAGTCCATGATGCCATCCAGCCATCTCATCCTCTGTCGTCCCCTTCTCCTCCTGACCCCAATCCCTCCCAGCATCAAGGTCTTTTCCAATGAGTCAACTCTTCGCATGAGATGGCCAAAGTACTGGAGCTTCAGCTTTAGCATCATTCCTTCCAAAGAAATCCCAGGGCTGATCTCCTTCAGAATGGACTGGTTGGATGTCCTTGCAGTCCAAGGGACTCTCAAGAGTCTTTTCCAACACCACAGTTCAAAAGCATCAATTTTTCGGCACTCAACCTTCTTCACAGTCCAACTCTCACATCCATACATGACTACTAGAAAAACCATCGCCTTGACTAGACGGACCTTAGTCGGCAAAGTAATGTCTCTGCTTTTGAATATACTATCTAGGTTGGTCATAACTTTTCTTCCAAGGAGTAAGTGCCTTTTAATTTCATGGCTGCAGTCACCATCTGCAGTGATTTTGGAGCCCAAAAAAACAAAGTCTGACACTGTTTCTACTGTTTCCCCATCTATTTCCCATGAAGTGATGGGGCCAGATGCCATGATCTTCGTTTTCTGAATGTTGAGCTTTAAGCCAACTTTTTCACTCTCCTCTTTCACTTTCAACAAGAGGCTTTTTAGCTCCTCCTCACTTTCTGCCATAAGGGTGGTGTCATCTGCATATCTGAGATTATTGATATTTCTCCCAGCAATCTTGATTCCAGCTTGTGTTTCTTCCAGTCCAGCATTTCTCATGATGTACTCTGCATATAAGTTAAATAAGCAGGGTGACAATATACAGCCTTGACGTACTCCTTTTCCTATTTGGAACCAGTCTGTTGTTCCATGTCCAGTTCTAACTGTTGCTTCCTGACCTGCATACAGATTTCTCAAGAGGCAGGTCAGGTGGTCTGGTATTCCCATCTCTTTCAGAATTTTCCACAGTTTACTGTGATCCACACAGTCAAAGGCTTTGGCATAGTCAATAAAGCAGAAATAGATGTTTTTCTGGAACTCTCTTGCTTTTTCCATGATCCAGCGGATGTTGGCAATTTGATCTCTGGTTCCTCTGCCTTTTCTAAAACCAGCTTGAACATCAGGGAGTTCACGGTTCACATATTGCTGAAGTCTGGCTTGGAGAATTTTGAGCATTACTTTACTAGCATGTGAGATGAGTGCAATTGTGCGGTAGTTGGAGCATTCTTTGGCATTGCCTTTCTTTGGAATTGGGATGAAAACTGACCTTTTCCAGTCCTGTGGCCACTGCTGAGTTTTCCAGATTTGCTGGCAAATTGAGTGCAGCACTTTCACAGCATCATCTTTCAGGATTTGAGACAGCTCAGCTGGAATTCCATCACCTCCACTAGCTTTGTTCGTAGTGATGCTTTCTAAGGCCCACTTGACTTCACATTCCAAGATGTCTGGCTCTAGATTAGTCATCACATCATCATGATTAGGAAGCTAGAAGAAATGCTTTTAATCCTTTCTTTGTGATACTCTAGAATATTTAAAATATTTTCAGTATTTAAAGTTTTCCTCTGCATATAAAGGTCAATAACACACAAGGGTACTGTGTCATTTGTCACACAGTGATATTTCTTTATTTATTGGTAAGTTTGAGGGAAAGTCATAAAGTAGAGAAGGAATAATTACAAAACGGTAAGTTGAGAAACAAAAATTCTGGAAATTATTGGTATCTACTCTGCATTGTATACAAAAGAATACTGTAACACATGAATGATATGATGATTTCAGATAGTATTTTCTAAATTAGTATTAGAAAACTGGAACAGTTGTTAAAGCTTTATGTTGGCAGAACTTTCAGTTAAGGAAAGTTTTTCTTTATGCTCTTTTTTCTTTAGGTAGGACCACCTTACGTCTTTAGTGAAAGAATGCCAATGAGGAAGGTAGAATGAATAGAAAGTTTTGATCAGAGAGTGGTTTTCCAGCACTGGGTTATATCATTGAATAAAAGAAACTAAATAAAATTCCTGACCTCAAGGTAGAAAAGATGCTCTGAAAATCATTTAGATTCTCAATAATGTTTAATTATTACAGTAATAATAAGAAGGAATAAAGCATTAAGTGGTTGAAAGAGTAGATAATCCTCTGTTAGTTTCCTGTGTCTGCTCTAACAGTTTATCACAAACTTGGTGGCTTAAAGTAAGAGACATTTGTTTTCTCTCAGTACTGCAGGCCACAATGGGAAATCAAGATGTTGGCAGGGCTTCACTCCTCGAATTTTGAGGGGGATGATCTGTGTCTTCCAACCTCTGGTAGTTGCTGACTTCTTTGCCTCGTGGCCACTTCACCCCAATCTGTGCCTCTTTGCCTTCTTCTCCATCTATTCTCTGTGTTTCTAAGGACATTTTTCATTGGATTTAAGGCTTTCTGGGTAATTCAGGATGATTTCATCTCATGATTTAATTTTATCACTGATTACTGTGACTTGACATAGATATCTTTTGCCCATTAGTGAGGATGGTTGTGGTCAGTTTTGGCCTACCATATCCCTAAATCTAAAGTTTAAAAAAATGCATTGTAGTTCATGTTGTATCTTCAAACTTTGTGCTAGAGCTAGAGGTACAACTGAGGCATTTGTCTTCACAGTCTAATCTACCCACGTTGAAGGGACAGTCAAATGATGTTTAAAAAAAAAAAAATTAAGTAGATACACAGAAAGTAAAAAGCTGTCCAGGATATAGGCTTGACTGTATAAAATAGGACAGTTTTCCTGCTTCTAACCAAACTATCCCTCTTTAGATTTCTTTTATATTTCTGGTATCCTTCCTGAGGGAAACAAAAGGCAGACCTCGTCCTAGCATGCAGGGTAAATGTCCTCTCTTCCCTCCAAAATTTTTATTATGAAAAATTTGAAGATGTACAGAAGTAGAGAGAATGTGTACAGAATCCTATGTATCTATCACCCAGCTTCAGTTCTTATCAATTGCCTAATCTTGTTTTGTCCTCCTTGATTATTTTGAAGCAGATTCCAGAAATTATATCATTTTTCCATAAATATTTCTTCTGTTTTAAGCGTACATTTAGAAAAGTATAGTTGATATACAATGTTGTGTTAGTTTCAGGTGTACAGCAAAGTGATTCAGTTACAGTAAGTCCTGTGTTCTACAGGGGGTCCCTCTTAGTTACCTGTTTTTTATATGAAGTGAAGTGAAGTCGCTCAGTCGTGTCCGACTCTTTGCAACCCCGTGGGCTGTAGCCGACCAGGCTCCTCTGTCCATGGGATTTTCCAGGCAATAGTACTGGAGTGGATTGCCATTTCCTTCTCCAGGGGATTTTCCCAACCTAGGGATCGAACCCGGGTCTCCCACATTGTAGACAGACGCTTTACCATCTGAGCCACCAGGGATAGTAATGTGTAAATGTTAATCCCAAACTCCTAATTTTAGCCCCCTTTTCACTGTTGGTAATCATGTTTGTTTTGTAAGTCTGTAGATCTATTTCTGTTTTGTATATAAGTTCAGTTATATCATTTTTTAGATTCCACATATAAGTAATATCATGTTTGTCTTCCTCTAACTGGTTTCACTTAGTATGTGAAGTCTTGGTCCATCCATGTTGCTTCAGATGGCATTGTTTTCATTCTTTTTTATGGCTCAGAAATATTCCATTGTGTGGAATCACACACCACAAGTTTATCTGTTCATCTGTTGATGGACATTTAGGTTGCTTCCACATCTTGGCTATTATAAATAATGCTGCTCTGAACATTGAGGTACATGTATCTTTTTGAATTATGGTTTTCTCTGGTGTAAATATTTCTAAGGATAGTTCCTATCCTAATTACCAAAATATAGTTATCACATATAAAAATATTACTAGTAGTTTCTTAATATTATTAAGAATATCAGATATTTGATACTATTGAGAACTTACCATTAATATATTTTAAAAGATATTTTAGTCTGACCAGAGACACAAATAAGATCTATCATATGATTTATTGTGTTTGATTAACAAGTCTGTTAATTCTCCATCCATCAACAGTGGCACCATCCAAAACAGTAGCCACTAGCCACAAGTAGCTAATAAAATTTAAATTAATTACAATTAAAATACTCTGGTCTTCAGTCACACTACTTACATATCAAGTGCTCAGGAGCCATGTGAGGTTAGGGGCTACCACTTGGACACCACAGAACATTTCACTCATTGGATAATGTGTTATTGGTTCAAACTGGTTTGTAGGTTTCTGACTCTCTTACTTTTGTTGCGTTTTTCTTTTTAAAATGTTTATTATTATTATTATTTGGTGGAACAAACTGATTTGTTTGTTTTTTTGGTCTCCCAGAGTCTGGATTTTACTGATTGTACTCCTGTGGTGTACCTTAACATGTTGTTTGTTCTCTGTATTTCTTATAAATTTGTAGTTAAGTCTAGAGAATTGATCTAATTCAAATTAAGTATTATGTGTATATATTTTACACAAGCTGGAATCAAGATTGCTGGGAGAAATAACAATAACCTCAGATATGTAGATGACACCACCCTTATGAAGAGGGTGCTAAAAAGCGTCTTGATGAAAGTGAAAGAGGAGAGTGAAAAAGTTGGCTTAAAGCTCAACATTCAGAAAATGAAGATCATGGCATCTGGTCCCATCACTTCATGGGAAATAGATGGGGAAACAGTGGAAACAGTGTCAGACTTTATTTTTTTGGGCTCCAAAATCACTGCAGATGGTGACTGCAGCCATGAAATTAAAAGACGCTTACTCCTTGGAAGAAAAGTTATGACCAACCTGGATAGTATATTAAAAAGCAGAGACATTACTTTGCCGACTAAGGTCCGTCTAGTCAAGGCTATGGTTTTTCTTGTGGTCATATATGGATGTGAGAGTTGGACTGTGAAGAAGGCTGAACGCCGAAGAATTGATGCTTTTGAACTGTGGTGTTGGAGAAGACTCTTGAGAGTCCCTTGGACTGCAAGGACATCCAACCAGTCCATTCTGAAGGAGATCAGCCCTGGGATTTCTTTGCAAGGAATGATGCTAAAGCTGAAACTCCAGTACTTTGGCCATCTCATGCGAAGAGTTGACTCATTGGAAAAGACCCTGATGCTGGGAGGGATTGGGGTCAGGAGGAGAAGGGGACGACCGAGGATGAGATGGCTGGATGGCATCACGGACTCAATGGACGTGAGTCTGAGTGAACTCCGGTAGTTGGCGATGGACAGGGAGGCCTGGCGTGCTGCGATTCATGGGGTCGCAAAGAGTCGGACACGACTGAACAACTGAACTGAACTGAACTGAAGAACACTATATACATGCTTGTGTGTACCTCTTTTAGGAGGGATATATAATACCAGACTGTTTCTCTTTCTTATGTTACTAGCTGTTGATGATCATTGCCTAGCATTAGATCCATGAATTTGTTAAGGTGTACAAAATGGTGATATTTTAATGCGCTTGTATTTATTAGCCAGCATTCTCTAAAGAGAAACTTCCCTTTTTGAACTCTTTGGTTGCCCTTAGCTACAGATTGTTTAGGAAAGGTAGGATGATTGCCTAAGTCTTTTATTTTTACAGTTTTCAAAGCAATATTGTGCTTTAACATTTTACAAAGATGATTAATGAAATGTTTCTTCTAAGTGTTTTAGTGACTTAATATAAGGGCAGGAGGAGAAGTGGACAACAGAGGATGAGATGGTTGGATGCCATCACCGACTCAATGGACATGGGTTTGAGTGGACTGCGGGAGCTGGTGATGGACAGGGAGGCCTGGCGTGCTAGGTTCATGGGGTTGCAAACAGTCGGACACGACTGAGCGATTAAACTGACTGACTGATGTTTGAATCTGTTTACTTAGTTATGTTTTGTTCCAGTATAGTTTGTATCTCTCTTGATGATCAGATTTTTAGCTTTGACCCAGCAGGAGCCTTTTCAAATGATTTTCTTATTCCTTTTGATATGACCCTTATAATCTTTGATTGCCTCCTTTCTATCTGGTATGACAAAACTTTCCAGACTCATCTGACATATTTCCAGTATGGGACCTGGGATCAGCCATTTTGCCAAGGAGTCTTGATTCTCTCTGTGATAACCAAGGAGTCTTAATTCCTTTAGAAGCCAAATAACAGCATTTCTTTCATTGCTACTGAGTTATTCATTATTTTGAACTTTCTTTTTCAGTGGGAAGAAATGCATACATACATTACCATACATGCATGAATACATATATGTGTATATATTTATAAGAGAAAGTACCTCATTCATTAAAGCTTAGATTCTTAGTATACTTTAGACTTGAAAGTGTCTGCTCCAGCTTTGAAAAGGTGAACTGTGATGACTTTTAGGATTGAATAATAAGTAACCTTGCCTGCTAACCATAAGTACAGCTCTTTGGGCTTCCCTGGTGGCTCAGACGGTAAAGCATCTGCCTGCAATGTGGGAGACCCGGGTTTGATCCCTGGGGCAGGAAGATCCCTGGAGAAGGAAATGGCAACCCGCTCCAATATTCCTGCCTGGAAAATTCCGTGGATTGAAGAGCCTGGTGGGCTACAGTCCATGGGGTCACAAAGAGTCGGACACGACTGAGCGACTTTGCTTTCTTTGGGATTATAGTGTTAGGGGTAGGGAATCTGCCTATACTGATTAAATTTTCATTTTCTTTATTGAAGGTTGAGAGGAGAAACATAGTTTAGCCTTACAAGATTGAGTGCCAATTTGTGGCTTCTGATAAGAAATTGATCAGCTATGCTCTTGTTACAAAAGATGCAATCAGTTGAGATTGGAAAAGGAAATGGAATTTCTATTGGTGTGTTATCACATGCAGTTAATTTTGCATATACTTCCAAGGCACATAAATCTTATTTGAGGTTGAAATATCTATCTTTTGAGTCAGGGCATTGCAAATTTAGTGTGATTAAATGTATTTAAGAGTTTCTGTTGTTTGACAATTGCTGTGCAGTTCTAAAATATGTTCTTATTAGGCTATTCAAAATGGAATCTTTTGGTCATTGAAATGAGAACATGAAATAGTGAATTTGGGCATTCCTCTTATAAAGGATGGAGCAGAAAAAGGTAACATATTGTAAGATTTATTGTTTTTATACTGTTATTTTTTTCTATATGAAACCTCTTTTATCTTATTTTATGACGAGTTTGTTATTTTTCTGGAAGATTATGACTTTTTTTCTACTTAAGGAAAAATATGGTATGATGGTTCACTTATGACATGGTAAATGAGTTGGGATGTTTACAGCAGAGAGGAATTTTTAACAATACAAGAATAGTGCAATATATTAGGTACATACCCTCAGGAACAGTTTATCTACAATGTTCACAAAAGAATTTTCATAAGTGAAGTAGTAAGAGAATGATTAATGAAGGAGTTGAGTTTTGAATTAGGTCTGAAGCCTAGTTCTAACTGTCGGAGAAGGCTTTCTAGGCAGAAAGAAGCAGCAGGGCAAAACCAAAGAGTGTATAAGTACATAAGACACTGGGGGGCTATTCAGTGAAATACTTTAAATGAAGCAGAGGGTTATTACAGGAGAATAGTGAACTCTAGAGAGAAGGCAATGGCACCCCACTCTAGTACTCTTGCCTGGAAAATCCCATGGATGGAAGAGCCTGGTAAGCTGCAGTCCAGGTATCGCGAAGGGTCAGACATGACTGAGCAACTTCACTTTTACTTTTCACTTTCATGCATTGAAGAAGGAAATGGCAACCCACTCCAGTGTTCTTGCCTGGAGACTCCCAGGGACGGGGGAGCCTGATGGGCTGCCGTCTCTGGGGTCGCACAGAGTCGAACACAACTGAAGTGACTTAGCAGCAGCAGCAGTGAACTCTAAGGATGAGGCCAAATTTCCAAGGGTCTTAAATTGTTGTTAAAAGGTGGATTTTATTTGGGAGACCAGTATATGTTAACATTTCGGGCTGTTAGTCTAACGCAGATGAAAATTTAGAGATCATTGTGACTTCTTTGTACTAGTTCAGCAGTATCCAAATACAGATAGAAGTCCAGAGGAATGTGGACTTTTAGGTATGGTACCATCTAGTCTTCAGCTCTGCTGTTTTTGTGATTCCTATAGTTGTGTCCTCGTCCATGTTGGGAGTCTTCCAACTGTCTGCCATCAACAATTAGGGTTAAATGCTCCCTTCAAGATACAGGAAAAAGCAGATTCATAATTTTTTATTTTATTTTATTTTTTTTTAATTAATTTTTATTTTTTAGTTTGTTTTGCTTTACAATACTGTATTCATTTTGTTACACATTGACATGAATTAGCCATGAGTGTACATGAACTCCCAATCCCGACCCCCACCTCCACCCTCCCGCCCCACACCCTCTCTCTGGATTATCCCCGTGCATCAGTCCCTAGCATCCTGCATCCTGCATCAAACCTGGAATCCTGCATCAAACCTGGCATAATTTTTTAAAACTTATTACTGAAATATGGTGATTTACATTATTGTTAGTTTCAAGTGTGCAGCATAGTGTTTCAGTATTTTTGCAGATTATGTTCTGGTATAGATTATTACAAGATATTGGGTATACTTCCCCATGCTATATAGTGTACCCTTGTTGCTTGTATACTTTATTTATAATAGCTTGTATCTTTAATTTCATACCTAATTTTTCCTTCCCCACCTTTCCTTTCCCATTTTGTACCAGAGGTTTGTTTTCTATAGAAGATTTGTAATTTTTAATTAGTTACATGACCCAGAATATTCACAGAAATATTCTTTTCTTTTTTCTTTTTGAGATAAATTGATGTAAGATAAAATTAACCATTTTAAAGTACTAGCATTCAGTGACATTTAATACATTCACAGTGTTGCTCAACCATCACCTTTGTCAAGACACAGAGCACTTAAACTGAAAACAAGGTTTACAATAAAGTAATTTTTGGTGATGTTTTTGCTTGCTAGTTTTTCAGTCAGTGTTACTTGTAGAAAATATACTTTTAAAATTCTTCCTTGCATTCATATTTATAAGAATATTTATATATTTTATAAAAACAGAAATTTCATTCATGAGGGCTCAACCATGAAGACCTAAGCACCTCCCAAAGCGGTGCTTTATTACATTGGGCATTAGAGTTCATATGAATTTGAAGGGGACTACAAATATTCAGTCTGTAGTACCCCACTTTGTCACTGCATACCTTTTTTATATATTGCTGAATTAAAGTCACTAAAATTTCATTAGAATTTTTGTATCTATATTCATATAGGATATATGTCTATAGATATCATTTCTGGTTAATGTCTTTGTCTTGTTTTGGCATCAAAGTAATGTTGGCATCATGGAATGAGTTGGGAAGAATTCTTTCCTCTTTAGTTTTCTGGAAGAGTTTGTATTGAATTGAAACTATTCTTCCTTAAATGTTTGATAAAATTCAACAAGTCATTTGGGCCTGCAGTTTTCTCTGTTGGGAAGGTTTAAATAAGGTATTCAGATTATCCATTTTTTTCTCGAGTAAACTTTGGTAGTTGATGCCTTTTAAGGAATTATTAATAATATATTTAAATTATTGAACTTACTGGTATAAAGTTGCTCATTACATTCCCTTATTATTTTACTAGCTGTAGAATCTGTAGCTCTGTTACCTTGTTCATTCCTGATATTGGCAATTTGTATCTTCTTTTTTGTTTACTTACAGTCTGGCTGGAGGTTTATCAATTTTATAATCTTCTCAAAGAATCAGCCTTCACTTTCATTGATTTTTCTCTCTTTTTTCTTCTGTTTTCTATTTCATTGCTTTCTTCATTATCATTATAATTTCTTTCTTTTTTTCTTTTTTGGCTTGCTTTGAGTTTAATTTGCTTTCTTTTTTCTAGACTTTAAAGGTAGAAGCTTTGTTTCCAGTGTTAACTTTTCTGTTGATCAGCTCTTATAATCAGCATTTTAATCATTTTCTTGGTTGAGATTGCTAATAATAGTATTTCAACCACTTCATGAGATGGAAGGAATAGCTAATATTCTGAATTATCAATTTGAATCCAGAAGGCTAAGATGATGGCCTAAGCAAATCAAGATGCAGGCTAATTAAGAAAAATCTCAAATCTTAAATTCAATGCCAGAAAATCAATTTGCAAAGTATGGGATAAGGGAGATCAGCTTTAGTGCATTATTGGTTAAGAGTAGTCAGTAGGATCCACAGTGCTGGATAACCAGGTACGGTTATCTGAATGTAATGTGGCTACACAAAATCTAATTTGATCAAAGTCTTTATTAATGTAAACATAGTGTTTAGAAAAAGGAAGATAATTAATCCACTCTTCTTTACTGAATAAATCATCTCTGGAATCTGGTGTTTAATTCTGAACGCTACGCTAAAGGATTCAGACATGTTAGAACTCTTGGCCAGAGTAAGCAGATTTGTAGGTAGACAGACCATGCCATAATGAGACTTGGAATCGTAAGATGTTAGAATGCTTATAAATCTTAGAGATTGCTTTATTTTTCAGTTTAAGAAATCAAAGCTAGGATCTGTCGGTTAACTCATTGTTACACAAATAATCAGTGACAAGTGTTGAAGATTGCATTTTCAGTTTTCAGACATCATTTTAGCATTCTTTCCACTGACTCATCTTGTTATCAAATATGGTCATTAGAGGTGTTTGAGAGTTCTTGAGATGAGAAAAAGACCAGTGATCAACAGTAAAGTGCTGTAATAAAATTGTTTTAATCTTAAGAAAAAAGTTATCGTGTGGTTCCCAGCTCCTGTAGGTAGTCAGTGGAAGACTGGACTGGTTGGTCCCCTGTGTGAAATACTGTAGGTGGACTCATGTATCAGATAAACTGTGGGCCATATCATCCGTAGAATTCTTTCTGAGTTCATTTCTTCTTTTGGTAGCTGCCATAGTTACTTTATGCATTCTCATACAGCTGCTGTTTCCCCCAATACTAATGTAGTACTGCCACCAGCTTGGAATTCCCAGGAGTGACTTGTGAAAGACAGGCTTACCTCTTCCTGTCTATCTTAGGGCTATTTTCTTTTCCTTTTCTCTGGATTTGTCAAGCATAATCTTTGGGAAGTTTTATTTACTTCTGCTTTATAAGAAGAAACAGGTTGTTCTCTCTGCTTTCTTTAGAAGACAACTTTTTTTTTTCTCGAGTGTTTGTGCTTCTAATGCTAATTAACCCTGTTTCCCAAGTTGGAGTCTCAATTTCATTGCTCTTTATATGTATTTGAGTGCTAAAAGCAGTACTTTGTAATGGTGACACTTAGTGGCATAGTATGATAAAGGCTGTAAATGTAAGTAGTAAAAAAATTTTAGAGATAATTTGGTCCGTGTTTTGTGAAGAGTGTTCTCTGATCTGTTGGATTATTTTGTAATTTATGAGCAGAAAGTGTTTTGTGACCAAATAAGATTGTAAAACATTTAATAAAAACAAAAATAATTTTTCTTATTATTTATTAATATTATTGTTACTATTTTTAATTCTAGGGCATTTTAGGACTTTTCTTACTTACTATTTAGTTTATTAAATAGCGACTTCCCTGGTGGCTCAACTGGTAAAGAAGCCACCTGCAATGTAGGAGACCTGGGTTCGATTCCTGAGTTGGGTAGATGCCCTGGAGAAGGGAGCTACCCATTCCAGTATTCTGGCCTGTAGAATTCCATGGACCACATAGGCCGTGGGGTCCCTAAGAGTAGGACATGACTGAGCGACTTTCACTTCACTGTTTAGTTTACATTGTGACCATAAAAGAGGAAGAGATACATATTTAATGTTGCCAAAATTTATCTGACCATGAAACCCATTTTTCTTTTTAAGGACTAAAAATTCTGTGAGGCACTTGGGGAAAAATTGACCTTGTCTGTTCCTCTTAATTTAGAAGATGATGTTACTAGGACCTAGAGAGAGAGGTGAACCAAATTTCAAATTTCCAGGGTCACTAGTTAGTGATTAAGAAATCACTGTTCTTCTGATCAACTTCAGGACTCTTGTAACTAAAATATAATGTACTTTCTTTTTATATTTGATATATTTCTTATTGTTATTCTGTCCTTCTACCTCTTACTCATTCTTTTTCCTTCGTCCTTACTTTTTTACTCTCTCATCAGTCCTCTTCTCATTCTTGTACATGGTTAAGGAATTTTGAATTGTTGTTTTATATGACTTCTGCTAAGTTGCTTCAGTCATGTCCGACTCTGTGTGACCCCATAGATGGCAGCCCACCAGGCTCCCCCATCCCTGAGATTCTCCAGGCAGGAACACTGGAGTGGGTTGCCGTTTCCTTCTCCAAGGCATGAAAGTAAAAAGTGAAAGTGAAGTCACTCAGTCGTGCCCGACTCTAAGCGACCCCATGGACTGCAGCCTACCAGGCTCCTCCGTCCATGGGATTTTCCAGGCAAGAGTACTGGAGTGGGTTGCCATTGCCTTCTCCAGTTATATGACTTCTCAAATCATTTTTTCTTTTAGACTTAGGCCTTCATTTTATTGGTTGAAACCTAAATATATTGTTTTTCAAAAACAGCCTCCATTGTGCAATTTCTGAAAAGTATCCACCAAATTGTAGAAATCTTCAAATGTGTATGAATAATTTTAATTATTCAGTTTTTAACTTCTATGTACAGTGTGACTCTAAGTTTATTTTCATTCTGGCATTTAATGCAGGGGCTAAATATGGAAGTCTGGGTTAGTCCCTAAGGTAAGTAGATATATGAAGTAATTTGGAAGCATGAGTTTCTTTGAGGAGTTTCAGTCTGAGTGAAGGAGGATCGATCTTATTGACATTTAAAGTAGTTAACTTGGGAAGCTGTCCTTTCTCCTTGCCATTTACAATGAGAAAAAGAAAATGTACTTTATTTTGCTAAAATAATACTGAAAGTGAAAGTTGCTCAGTCGTGTCCGACTCTGTGCGATCCCATGGCCTATATTGTCCATTAAATTCTCTAGGCCAGAATACTGCAGTGGGTAGCCTGTCCTTTTCCAGGGGATCTTCCCAACCCAGGAATTGAACCCAGGTCTCCTGCCTTGCAGGAGAATTCTTTACCAGCTGAGCCACAAGGAAAGCCTAAGAATACTGGAGTGGGTAGCCTGTCCCTTCTCTAGCAGATCTTCCCGACCCAGGAATTGAACCGGGGTCTCCTGCACTGCAGGCGAAGTTTTTACCAACTGAACTAACAGGGAAGCCCCCAGTAATACAGATATATGTAAAAATATTTTCAGTATGAATAATTGAAAACACTTTTATGGTCTGGGTTTTTTAATTACACTTATTTAGTTTGAAATACAAGTATCTATACCTCCTCGAGACAATTCCAACTTTGTAACTGTGGAACACATGAGTAGGCTTAAGTGTCTATTGTGGTTACTTTTTAATTAACTGAAGACTTTAACAAGTAATTAAAATTTGGAGTGCACTGGGTGTTGATTACTAAAAGTTGTTTCTTGGTACCTTTGGCCTGTAGATACTGTCTGGCTTATAAGTTACTGTAAAAACTAGTTAGGTAATTTAGTGGATGGTGACAGATGCATAGAATATTGGTGAATAGTGAGCCAGTGTTTGGAAGAAAACGAGTTGAGATTAAATTCAGAGGCACAGTTATTAGTGCCATTAATGGATTAATAACCATTAAAGAGTAATGGTTGTTATTTTTTAATAACAACCGTTAAAGAATATATAAAGTATTTATTCATTTTATTAGTGCTTATTATATAAATAAAAGCTTTCTATTGATAAATGTAATGAAGTGAATTTTCAACTTTTTGCAGAATTGGTTAACTTATTTTTTATACCTTATTGAGAATGCTCAAACTACTAGACTTTATTTCGTTGGGCTCCAAAATACTGCAGATGGTAACTGCAGCCATGAAATTAAAAGACACTTACCCTTTGAAAGGAAAGTTATGACCAACCTAGATAGCATATTAAAAAGCAGAGACATTACTTTGCCTACAAAGGTCCGTCTAGTCAAGGCTATGGTTTTTCCAGTGGTCATGTATGGATGTGAGAGTTGGATTGTGAAGAAAGCCGAGCGCCAAAGAACTGATGCTTTTGAACTGTGGTGTTGGAGAAGACTCTTGAGAATCCCTTGGACTGCAAGGAGATCCAACCAGTCCATTCTAAAGGAGATCAGTCCTGGGTGTTCATTGGAAGGACTGATGCACAAGCTGAAACTCCAGTACTTTGGCCACCTCATGGGAAGAGTTGACTCATTGGAAAAGACTCTGATGCTGGGAGGGATTGGGGGCAGGAAGAGAGGGGGTTGACAGAGGATAAGATGGATGAATGGCATCACTGACTCAATGGACATGAGTTTGAGTGAACTCCGGGAGTTGGTGATGGACAGGGAGGTCTGGTGTGGTGTGATTCATGGGGTCACAAAGAGTCGGACACGACTGAGCAACTGAACTGACTGAAAGCACATTTGTGTTTATTTAAAAAATAACATGGAAATAACCTAGATGTCCATTGACACATGAATGGATAAAGAAGTTGTGGTACATATACACAGTGAAATATTACTCAGCCATATAAAGGAACACATTTGAGTCAGTGTTAATGAGGTAGATGAATGTAGAACCTATTATGCAGAGTGGAGTAAGTCAGAAAGAAAGATAAATACCGTATTCTAATGCATATATATGAAAGCTAGGAAAATGGTACTGAAGAATTATTTACAGGGCAGTAATGGAGAAACAGACATAGAGAATAAACTTATAGACATGGGGAGAGGGGAGGAGAGGGTGAGATGTATGGAAAGAGTAACATGAAAACTTACTTTACCATATGTAAAATACATTACCAATGGGAATTTGCTGTATGGCTCAGGAAACTCAAACAGGGGCTCTGTATCAACCTAGAGGAAGGGATAGAGGGGGAATAGGAGGGAGGTTCTAAAGGGAGGGGATATATGTATACCTACGGCTGATTCATGTTGAAGTTTGAAATGACAAAATGACAAAATTCTGTCATTATTTATCCTTCAGTTAAAAACTAAATAAAAAAAAAATTGTGCTTTTAGCATAGTTACTCCAGTGCTTGACTTCTATCCTACTGTCATACAGACGAATGTAATCAGCACCTTAGGGATTATAGAGTAGGAATACAGATTGTTTACTTGTGTACATAAATGTTTCATAGTAGTTGTATGAGTTAGGTAGATATTCTATATAGCACACATTTTCTAAAATTTTTCTAAATTTTCTAAATTGCATAATAGGTTCCAATAATTCAAGAATATCTTACAAGTGATTTTTTAAAAATAGTTTTTCAGATTAAACCTTATTTTGTTATTAGTGTTGGTTTTATGACAGATTTTAGTATCTAAGACTTTTTATAATTTTGCCTTCTCAGATTTATTCTCTCTGCTGTTGAATGCTCTTGTTTGTATTCTAAACAGCCATTGCCTTTCTTCTACCTTTCTTGTCACCTGCTAATTGAATTCTAGTTTTCTTTAGGTTTTTGTGCTACATTATTCAATTCAGGGGAGGTTGAGCTCTTCTCAGTCTCAGGGGATGAATCTTATTTGGTCTAAGTGAGAGGTTCTTAAAATGTGGACCATAGAGGGTCTTTGAGATTTTTTTCAGGGAATATGTGGGGGTATAAACTATTTTCCTGATATGTGCTAAGATGTTACTTAATTTAAAAAAAAATCTTATTCTATCATGAGTACATAGTGGAGTTTCCCAGGGTCTACATGACGTTTGGTACTCAACAGACAAGGACAATCCAGATATTAGATAGATTTAAAAAAAAAATTCTTTACATTAACTTTAATTTTGAAAAATAGTTACTTTTCACCAATATGTTATTTGTTGTTATTTTAAGTAAATGATGTCCTTATCTTTAATATTTCTCAAACTTTATTTCTGTTATGGTAAATAGTTAAGATGTTATAGAAACTGAGCTTTTGTGAGTCTTTAATAATTTTTAAGGGTGTATGAGAAGTCCTGAGACTAAAACAATTTTTAAATTATTGGTCTAAGTCACTGTTTGATTTAGGAATGAGCTTATGACCATTTTGCCAAATAAAACCTGAGATGAGGATTTCTACAATATGGAGTTTAGCAAGGATTCAAGTTCTCTGGCTTTTATAAAAAGTGATAGAGAAGAAATAAATTTTTTCCTCTAGGTTTTTGTTGTGTGGTATTATGCCTGAAACTGCTGCAGCCATCTTCTGACTGTGAGGGGAACAGCTGACATGATGAGGGTGGCTGAGCAGAGATGGGAAGAATCTGAATCCTTGATGATATGAAGATGTTGACCTGAAATTAATCCTGGAATTGCCCTACTTCCAGACGTCTTATCTGAGATAATACATTTCTTTCTTGTTTAAGCCATTTTTTCTTTAAGTCTTATGTTCTTGGCATCTAAAAGCATTTTACCTGAAACAGCTTCATCCTGACCAACAAATTCACTAGTATTTCTATTTATAGTGTTGTTTTTTACCTGAGACATATTTCTATGTCACAAACTTTATTTTCAGAGATAGGAGTAAGGATATCTGGACAAACCAATTCAGTTCAGTTCAGTTGCTCAGTCGTGTCTGACTCTTTGCAACCCCGTGGACCACAGCATGCCAAGCCTCCCTGTCCATCACCAACTCCTTGAGTTTACTCAAACTCACCTCTATTGAGTTGATGATGCCATCCAACCATCTTATCCTCTGTTGTCCCCTTCTCCTCCTGCCTTCAGTCTTTCCCAGCATCAGGGTCTTTCAAATGAGTCAGCTCTTCGCATCAGGTGGCCAAAGTACCAGAGCTTCAGCTTCAACATCAGTCCTTTCAGTGAACACTCAGGACTGATCTCCTTTAGGATGGACTAGTTGGATCTCCCTGCAGTCCAAGGGACTCTAAAGAGTTCTACAACACCAGAGTTTAAAAGCATCAATTCTTCGGCACTCAGCTTTCTCATAGTCCAACTCTCACATCCATACATGACTCCTGGAAAAACCATAGCTTTGACAAGACGGACTTTTGTTGGCAAAGGAATGTCTCTGCTTTTCAATATGCTATCTAGGTTGGTCATAACTTTCCTTCCAAGGAGCAAATGTCTTTTAATTTCATGGCTGCAGTCACCATCTGCAGTGATTTTGGAGCCCCCCAAAATAAAGTCTGACACTGTTTCCACTGTTTCCCCATCTATTTCCCATGAATGATGGGACTGGATGCCATGATCTTCATTTTCTGAATGTTGAGCTTTAAGCAACTTTTTCACTCTCCTCTTTCACTTTCATCAAGAGGCTTTTCAGTTCCTCTTCACTTTCTGCCATTAGGGTGGTGTCATCTGCATATCTGAGGTTATTGATATTTCTCCCGGCAATCTTGATTGCAGCTTGTGCTTCTTCCAGCCCAGCGTTTCTCATGATGTACTCTGCATAGAAGTTAAATAAGCAGGGTGACAATATACAGCGTTGACGTACTCCTTTTCCTATTTGGAACCAGTCTGTTGTTCCTTGTCCAGTTTGGACTGTGACAGACCAATTGCTGTTGCTGCTGCTGCTAAGTCGCTTCAGTTGTGTCCGACTCTGTGCGACCCCATAGACGGGGGCCCACTGTCTCTGGGATTCTCCAGGGAAGAATACTGGAGTGGGTTGCCATTTCCTTCTCCAGTGCATGAAAGTGAAAAGTGAAAGTGAACCAATTACTTTTGCCTTTTTGATTTTGTGCATCCTGGTTCTGTGATTTTAGAATGCCCTTTCTCTTGAAATGTAACCAGAAACTTCCTGTTCCCAGCCAAATGACATGTCTTTTTCTGATCTTTCTTCATTTGTCTTATGAAATTTTTATGCATAATTTTCTTATAGTACTAACAATATTATCATAATTATTTTTGTGCTTGACGTTTTCTTCTAATAATTCAAGAATATGTTAAAGGTAGGACTTTATTTTATTTAGCTTCATCTTGCTTTGTAATATGGTTTCTGATACATGGAGCTAGGCCATTATAAAAATGTCTTAGTAAAATTGTGAGGTACTGTTAGGCAGCTGACTTGGCCACATCTGTGGTCCAATTAGATTAATCCTTAAATACAGTGACAAAGGCCATAGACTTTCAGACAATTGCCTGAATTTTTGATTGGATTGTCTCAGAAAAATCCTCTTATGTATGTCCTTAAACACATAGAAGAAGATATGAGTGGTCAGCCAAAGGGAGACAAACATTATAGAGGAAGATGTAGAAAAACTTGAGCAGATGTGAGTATACATAATTTGTAAACATAGCATTATGCGAAAGTGTAAAATAATATAGAGAAAATTTGTAGACTGCTAGATGAGAGAGTTAGTAGGTGGGATCTCGTGATATAAGCAGTTTGGTATAAACAGTTTTGTCTAAGAAATAGGACTAAAGAGAGTGAGCCACACTCTTTGCAGATGAGATGATCCTCTACATAGAAAACCCTAAAGACTCCACCAGAAAATTACTAGAGCTAATCAATGAATATAGTAAAGTTACAGGATATAAAATCAACACACAGAAATCCCTTGCATTCCTATACACTAATAATGAGAAAGTAGAAAAAGAAATTAAGGAATCAATTCCATTCACCATTGCAACGAAAAGAATAAAATACTTAGGAATATACCTACCTAAAGAAACTAAAGACCTACATATAGAAAATTATAAAACACTGGTGAAAGAAATCAAAGAGGACACTAGTACATGGAGAAATATACCATGTTCATGGATCAGAAGAATCAATATAGTGAAAATGAGTATACTACCCAAAGCAATCTACAGATTCAATGCAATTCCTATCAAGCTACCAGCAGTATTTTTCACAGAGCTAGAACAAATAATTTCACAATTTGTATGGAAACACAAAAAACCTCGAATAGCCAAAGCCATCTTGAGAAAGAAGAATGGAACTGGAGGAATCAACCTGCCTGACTTCAGGCTTTACTACAAAGCCACAGTCATCAAGACAGTATGGTACTGGCACAAAGACAGAAA